>PVKA01011980.1:0-38277 GCA_004027165.1 Ctenomys sociabilis
GGTCTGGTCTGGTCCAGCCCAGACTGGTCCTCTCCTCCCCTCCTCTCCCCTCCCCTCCCCTCCCCTCCCTTTCCTTGTTTTCCCATATTTGGAAATCAAGAATAACTAGACTTTCTGATGGGTGTTGCTATGCTCTGCTCAGTGAATATAATTCATTATCACTAAACAAATCTTTCCTTCCTTCATCTTAACCTTCCATCTTTCACATACTGGATAGTTCTAAGTTACATTTGACTGTAACATTCATCCCCCATGCCTCATAATTGGCTCACCAGTCAGTCTCTCTAACTGCTGCTAAAATATTCACCCTTAGTGAGAGAGCATTCCTAACTCCCAAAGTTATTAGCCTTGCCATCTTTTAATGCTCTAATTGTTAGCAAGTCCTTTCTCCTGTGGCTGGTCACAAGACCACTTACCCTACAATGTACCTGCACATTCATGTACCTGTGCTTAAAAAAAAGTATCAGGCAGAGACACTTATGAATTGAAGAAAGGAGTAACAGGCATTCATGTACAAAATGAGTGCTGATGGGAAAGGACATAAACACCATGGCTAGTGCATTCCTTGGGCACCTCAGTTCCTCTCATACCATGCTTAAATTAAGCTGGTCTCTGTCCAACTCTACAATGGAGTGGCCAATCCCCATCCCTTTCTCTTTCTCTCTTCTCTTTTACAAGCAAAGACAAGAGAAAAATTAGTGGATAAATTACAAGTCCAGCTACCATAAATGGTCCAAGATTATAAGTGATATTATTGTCTCTTTTACAACTCATTCTATTATCTCTTCCCAGTGACCCTGGTTGATTACTGCTGCTTGTGTAAGTCCTTTGCCTGGCTGGTAACATGTATCTAGATCCTTGAGGGTTCTGGGCTCTCCCTTGTCCTGGTATTTTCACTTATCCCCTTAGATGAAAGCACCAAGAGGTACCTAGATATAGAGAAAAAGAAATAAAGTGAAGTAAATATAACCCGATGGCCTCCCACACTTCAGGACCTCTTCAAAGAGGATGGAGGAAGGTGGTTATGTCTGTGAGCTGAACCTGAAATGCTCAGTTACTGAGCCCAACATGTGAGTTTTCCACAATCGAGTGGTAACAGAGGCTAGTCTGTTTCTATCCCACTTAGTTCCACTGCTTGATGCAAGAAGGAACTTATTTTAGCTGTCAGCTCAAACATATTGGTTAAATTATTACCATTTTCATTTAAAGGCAGCTGAGAAAATATATGCCAATTACTCTCAGTGGCCACTGGACTCAAGATGACTTTTCATTCATTAATTATTAGGGATTGGGCTTTTGTAAGAAGGTGATGCCGAGCTCTGTCTCTCTTTCTCTCTCATTTAACACCTCCTTCATAGAGGTGTTGTGAAGATTTCTGCGTGTGTGGTAATGCAGCTCAGTAGCCAGCTTGGAATTTCCCACTCGCAAAGGTGTTATAAAATTTCAAAATAAAAAAGTATACAACTAATAATAAAGATGTTGATCTTGAAATGCAATACGAAAACCAGAGACTGGAAATTTAAAATTTATAATGAAATGCTATAAAGCTGTGATCCCTTCAGACTTAGGAGTTCAGCAGGGGTGGGCCTGTGGAAGTCTTGGATAGAAGATGCTTCAGGATGTGGTTGCCATGATTCAGTAGGTGGCCCTCTTCCATCCCAAGGTGGTCCACAGCCAAGCCCAACCTGAGGTTACAGAGCTCTGTGCTGCAAGAGAACATCTATTGGGTGAGCTCTAAGACTAGGGTTCTGACCACTTGTGCTCCTTAAAAATTCCAGGGCATTTTTATAAGACTAAGGATGTGTCCATGGGCTCTACAAGCTGGTTCCAGTTGAGTAGTGATGTTAACTTGTTAGTAAGATCCAGAAAGAAACAGATTCTTGCAAATTTCAGGAAGCTGAAGCACATGTCTATCAACAAAAATTCAGACAGATGTATTTAAAATTATATCCAGAACTCTTATTTATGAATAATAAAATAAAACACCTGTTCAAATGACTTTCTTATTGGGTTTATTTTCTATTGGGTTTATTTTAGGGGAGAAATCATTTTTGTCAAATAAACTTTAAAGGATGGGTACACTTAAGGTATATTTCCAGCATTAATATGTACTGATAAAAGCAATTGTATTATGGATATTCCTTCTGAACTTTTAGTCAGCCTCTTGAATAATTAATATTTGAGATGGGGAATGAAACAAGACAGACTGGCAGTGATAATTTAATTTATAATAATATGAGATATTTCCATAAACCCTTTGAGCTAGCACCCATTACACCCAAATCCCTAAGTCCCAAGACACCTATAGCTTTACACATTACTTATACAAGAAAAAAAATAGAGCAATAATGTCAGATTAATTCTGTATGGTAAATAGATTAAAGTTCTCACAGATGGATTTAGAAAAACAACCACAACAATAACGCATAATAAATCTAAAGATCCTGTTAGAAAAAAGTGTAATGAACAGAAAAAACTTGTACATTTTAATGCATATTTGGAAATTACTCCTTTTCTTTTGTGGGATGGGGGAACCAGTTATTTTCTTCCATATAGCACTTGCTGAACTCACTAGGGCTTCACATACCCCTTTTCTAGATTTTTGGTTAAAAGAATCCTGTGCCTGAGTTCTGTATGTAATTTGCCACCTCTGTGGAAAGTTACCATAGTTCTGTGGTTTTGGTAGAATGAAAAAAAAAGCCTCCTAACTTCAAGCAGGGAGATTAAGTTATATGAGCATTTCTCTCTCAGCCCTTGAGTATGAGCTATGGATTAGATTGAAAAGTCTGGACAGAGCTTTCTTTTCTGAAATCTGTACTAGCAGGGGAAATGTAAGGCACTCAGTGTTTTGCATTTTATATTTAAATCTTTAAGCATGAATGATTGGAATTTGCAAACACCGATAATTTCTTTTCTATAGGCTTTGTGGGGGATTATTTTTTAATGCTGTATTTGGAAACTTCTCCTTTACTTTTACAACATGGTTATTGTGTTAAAGCCAACCAGACACCCCATAGTCATAAATGACATGGCCTTTCACAGCCAGTGTTTCGTGGGAGGCAAGAACTGGAGAGAAACTGTAACAGATAGGCTTTGATGCTGTGAGGCTTAATGTGGCAATAAATAAAAAGAGAATTGTAAATGTTGTCAATGTAAGCTGCACAGCAGAAGTAGGTGACAGTATTCTTTAGTTACATTTACTTAAAGGACATGTCTACATATATATGTCAAATTTCTGGGCCATGGAATCAATGGACTTGGTATTTAAACTATGAAGTACCTTAAGAGAGATGCCTAAAATATCTGTGTGTCTTCTTCCTGTAAGGATGCTATTATGTACTCTAACAATTTCATAGTGAACAAGGTTAAACCTTACCTTTGAAAGCAAAGAATGAAATAATAATAAGTGGAGGTGTAAATGGCTACAATCAACAACTTCTTCAGATAACTTGCTATTATTGTGGAATGCTGGACTGTGTTGGATTATGTCACTGAGTTCAGTCACCTAAAGTGGTTTAATGACAATGGAGTGCCCATCTTTGATAGGTCTAGACAGAAAAAAGGGGTATAAAGGAAGAATCATGATGTGTGTGTATAAACAGTACAGTTAGGATAAATATGCTGTGATTCTGGAAAATTCTATGAGGAGCAAGATCTGCACTAATGGTGGTTGGACAGGATATTTTGTCAGCTTCTAGTACTATGGACAAACACTAAGGAGATAACAAGGTAGAAAGTATTAATTATTGAATCTGTGATATAATTCAGCTATAAAAATATGATAAGTAAATAGTTACATGCTCTTAATTCACTGATTAAAGACATCTGCTATAATAATGTCTGTAAGTATAATATCATGTATGCACCTTGTACGATACCAAACCATTATGAAAACAGTTTGCAATGTATTAATTTATCGAATCTGTCCTGTCAATTTGTCTTGAAACTGTCTCATTGCTATTTGTTCTTCAATAAAATAAATACATTTTTTTAAAAAAGGCTTATAAACATTTCTCTTAAGGAAAACTGTAGCATAAACCAAAGATCTAAAAATTGTATTTTCTATTTTTAATTATACATTCATGTTAATATTTATTTTAACTTATGGGATATATAGCAATTATTTCTTTTTTAAGTTTTCCTTTTTGGATACAAGGTTTCAATACACAGTTCAGACATATAGAGACCTCCTGTCTCAACCTTCCCAGGACTGGGATTACAGGCGTGCACCACTAAGTCCGGTTTTGGTGCTGGCACAGTGGACTCAGGGTTCTGGGGCCCCAGAGCCAGCATGGCATGTGGTACTAGGGATTGAACTTGGGCCCTTGTGCTTGTGAAACAGGTGCTTAGACCACTGAGCTATTTCTCCAGTCTGCAATTATTTCAAACTAAATTAAACAATCATCAAAGTAATCCCCATATATGAGCAATGCCGAAAACAAAAAACAATAATAAAAAAGGTAGATTTTCCTGAAGTGAAAAAAAACTATATTTATTTATTTATTGGCAGATCAGGCCCCTGTGCTTGCCAGACAAGCGCTTATTCCACTGAATCATCTCCCCAGCCCCCAAACCTGTAATTTTTTAAATAAGGTACCTAAGCACCAAAAGAAATAATACTAATTGTTCTTAGTATTACAGATAATGCAAACATATTTTGCTTTATATGTTATAGATTCAAATGCAATTGTAAGGAATAGTTAATCACTCAGATTCAGTTACTCAGTTTCCTCCAATAGTAAAATCTCAAAAAACTACAATACGATATCATAACGGGGATGGAGACATAGGTATAATCAAGATGTGTAACAATTTTAGCCCTGAAAGAATCTGTCCACTGTGCTTTTGAGCCCATACACAATTCTCTTTCACTCAAACCTTTCTCTGATCTCTGGTAACCACCAATCTTTTCCTCATTTCTCTATTGTTTTAAAGTTTCAGAGTGATGTCTATATAGGACTATATAATATTTGACTTTGGGGGGATTATGTTCATTCAGCATAATTTTTTTGTAGCTCTATCCAAGTTATCATAGGCATCAATAGTTTCTATTTTTAATCACTTAGCAATAGTCTACAAAATATAATTTTACAACTTGGAACATTGGGAACACTTTATTTTAATTTTTACTTTAAATTTTTTGTATGTATTTAGTACAGAGTCTATAAGGTCTCACTACACAGATCAGACTTAGTGATACTCCTGTTTTCAGCTTCCCAAGCACTGGAATTACAGGTGTGCACCACCACGCCAAGTCTCAATCACTGGCCCAGTGCACCTTGGGGGCAGGGCCAGCACGGCAGGCAGGAGATAGAACTTCTGGCCCCTGCATCTGCCTTAGAAGGCGCTCTAATCCGCTGAGCTATCTGGCTGGCCCAGGAATGCTGCTTTATCTAGGGGACCCTTGTTTTTGACTAAAGTGTACAACTACATAATTATAACACATAATTAGAAGGCTGAAAAAAAAGAAGGCTGTCCCATGCTAGAATTTTTTTTTTAAAAAGTTTGTATTTGTAGTAGTTTTAGTGAACTACAAGTGAAACACTAACAGTGGCTATAGCTAGAAAAGACAGAGGAAGTAGTTTCAGGTTTCCTACATGGGAGTGAGTATCTGTGATCACAGGCATGGTTTTGTTCTCTCCTGCAATAGTAGGAGCAGACCTGGGCCACTGTAGAGTGATGTGGGCTGGCACACATGAAGGTGGGGCAAGGATACTGAAGGACCAAGAACTACGTTTCCAGTAGATTGTTCCATAGGAGAGGTGGAGGCTTTTAAAGATAACAAATACTTGAAGTGCTGACATATATATTCTTGTTTTTTAATTTGTCCAAAAAACAGCCCTGGGAAGTATATTTGAGAAGAGATGGAATTTACTTCAGTATAAGGAAAGCTTTATAAGAGTAAGAGCTCTTCAATTCCTGTCACCTCTTAAGATAGTAGGTGCCAATCCATGAGGGAGAAACAGGTAGATATTTATATGCAAAGAAATGGAATTAGACCCTCACCTTGTACAATAAACACAGGTTAATTAAGAATGGCTCAAATACTTAAATGTAAGAACTAAAAATATAAACTCTTAGGAGGAAACACAGGAGTAAATCTTCATGTCTTGCACTTGACAAGTGGGTTTCTAAGATTAAATCTTAAAAACATTTATAAAGAAAACAATTAATAAATTAACTTTCACCAAAACTTAAAATTTTGGGGCTTTGTAGAATACAATTAAGAAAGTGAAAAAAAATAAGCCATTTAATGTGAGAAAATATTTGCGAATCTTATATGATGAAAGCCTTATACCTGGAATAGATAAAGAACTCATACAAGAGTAGAATGATTCCACGAAATAGTTTTCAGCTACAAAAGTAGTAATACATACTACAAAGTGGGTGAATCTGGAAAACATTCAAAGTAGAAGAAATCAGATGCAAGTAGCTGCTAACTGTATGAATTAACTAATTAATAACATGTTCAGAATAGGTAAGACTGTAGAGATGGAAAATAGATTAGTGGTTGCCAGGGGATGGGGGAAATAGGGCTTGCATGACTTCTAACGGGGACACTTTCTGTTAGGGTGACAAAAAATGGTCTGGGAATTAGTGATAGTGGTTTCCCAACTATGTTAATGTGCCATAAATGGTGACATATATAGTTTAAAGGCATACATTTATTATTTGCCTGTGCAATGTTGCAGATTGAACCCAGGGCCTTGTGCATGCCAAGTGCTCTACCACAGAGTTATATCCCTTGCCCTAAAGGAACAAGAGCTTTTCTTTTGTTTTTGTTTTCAGATCTGAAAATGTCTTTAGTTTTTAGAAAATAAATTTGAGGAAAGTTATAAAGTAACACCATAGGCCCTAGGTGCAGAAATAGATGCCATCAGTCATTCAAATCATTCTAGTAAGAATATAGCAATATAAATATCCATAAAAGCATGACTTAGGTGTTCCAAACAAAACGTGTAAGTCATTCCTAAGTCACGTGAACATTTCCTAGACAGGGAGGAAGCAGTTGACACTTAAAATCCTTAAAGTGTTTTTCTTGGTTAATTACATTAGTTTGTCTTTGATCAAAGTCAAATTCTTTTAAACATGGATAAAGTATTACACAGCGAACAGTTAAAATGACATGTTACAAGTTGATTCTGGTATAATGTATTCCAACAAAGATTTAAAATAAAGACATTGAGGCGGCTTTGGACTATGTTTAATGTCCTCTCCTCTGCTGACAATTCTTTACAAGTTGGGATGCAGAAGGATGGTGTGTTCAAATTGTGCTGTGTATGGCCCTTTAATGTCACATACTGGTGGGTATGGATCTATAATGCCCAAGTCAAACAGATTTCTCAGTGCCATGAAGTATTTTCTTTCTGTGGGGCCACCCTGTCATGGGTGGCACAAGATCAGAGTGCCAAAATTTTCACTGACGATTTTTAACCAGTGTTTTGTTCTTGGAAGCCTTTTTAGCAGATGTCCGACATCAAAAGTTTTCATTTACTGCAAACACTCCATGTCATCATAAACAAAACTTTAACCTGTACTACCTAAAGTTTCTATGGCATACACTTCCCCTTCCTCCATCTGCGTCACCTCCCCTGCCCTTCACGGTGGGCATGGTCTTCCCTGTATGTATTCTGTACAGCCCAAATGACAGCCCATTCAGATTATGGATCAGCTGCTCTTTGCATGTCTTCCCATCTATTTCCACTTCATGGGATTCTACATCTCCTGGATGGCCTCACCCACCTCACACAGATGGATATCAATGCCAGCACACCTTATTTCAGTATTAGTGGCATCTTCTGCAGCTTTTACTAATATATCATATGGTGATAACTAAATTATATTCCAGTTAAAAATTAAAAATCACTGAAATATTTCATCTTTACAAACATTCAAGCTATAAGAAGTTTAGTTAAGTGAGAGACAAATGGTGACCTCTAAATTTTCTCAGATTCAGATCACTCAGTATTGGGGGTATATAATCTTCATTATTCAACAATGCTAGAATCAAGACTCCAAAGACTTGGCTTCTATTATTTTGGCTACTTTCTTAGCTTCAATAAATCTTAATTGCTCTGGATCTTGGTTTCCTTTTGTGTAAAATAGGGATGATAACAAAAGCCTTACTGCTATCACATCCTTTGTAAAGATTTGTTGTGATTATATATATATATATATATATATATATATATATATATATATTTGTTGTGATTATATATATATATCTGTATATATGTATATATACAGATTTTATATATATATATATATATATAATATATATATATATATTTACCTTAAGTACTACAAAGTAAAGCATAGATATTGTACTAGAACATTTAGAACATTTCTGGAACTGTGCAATAAGTTTTTATGAATAAATTGTGAATCTACAATTTCATTCTAATTTTAAATATGCTTACTTCTTACATTGTTGTAAAGGAAAAGTGGGTGATGGATTACATCAGGCAGATTTCCAATTAGTAAATTAGTAACTTATCCATTGCCTCTTCTATCAGTTGCTGAATTTCACACTGCACCGCTCATTAGAATTTCTTCAAAGTGATAAGATAGGTCAAAACACTCCATTAACCTTTAGAAACACTGGTAGGCTGCATACAAACGAGGATTAAATTTATAGACTCAAGATGTATCTGAGCCCAGAAACACAAATTTTTTCCTGACAGCCTACTCTTGCCTATACAAAATGTCACAATGTGTATGCTAGTATAGTTTTCAGATAAAGTAAAAACCAACTTTGAAATTCAGTGGTGTTGAAATGAAAAAGAAACAGATTATACTTATATTTTCCCTTCTATCAAGTAACTCATATGTCTCCCCTTAAATATGTTCTAGTTGAAAAAGCAAATCATCCTTAAGTTCTAATATTTTAGAACGTTCTGCACATCAATAATAGCTAGAAAAATAGGCGCATTTACTCTTTAGAATCAGGGCGAGCTCAGACCTGGACTATTTATCTTATCAGTAATTTATTTGGCAGGCATTGCATTTTTCTTTCCTTCTTCCTGAAAAGTAGACTTTTAAAAAATACTATTACATATTCAATTTAAAAGTTGGTAACATTTATTCCTTCTCATAAAATAGTGCTTGAGGCATTCCTTTGAGAGGGCTTTTTCTTTGGTAGACTACAGTAAATATGGGTTGAATTTATTCATGAAGCTAGTATTATTGAAAATCCATGACCACCTGTTCACTATTGCATGTTCTTCTGCAAACCCTTTCCATCAACAATGTGTTGAATTTATTTAATTTACTTATATTAAGATTACACAATCAACTAGAATCTAGTAAAAAGGATTTAAGTGAGAATTAAAATTATGACCTTAAAGTTCAGACACAAGAGCAAATCTTTTTTGTAGTCAATCTTTTCCTGTTGTAGTTTTCATATTCTGAGGTTAAGATTATTTTGGCACTAATCACCAATGGAGAGAAATGAGATCACATTTAGTCCAAATCACTTTACTTTTACCATATAGATGGATGATTTGATATAGGGTTGATTCGATAATTAATGCACTATATATGTACCAATTTTTCCTGGTTGGACTGAGATGCATGAAGAATTTGAACTGCCACAGACATATTCAATTAAGCTTGCTGTTCCTGATCAAGCAGAGAAAGTAGAATAATACATTTAAATAAAACTCTGTAGTAATGTAAGCAGTTTCAAAGCTCGTATCATCATTCATACTATTCACAAACTTTTGCTGTTTATATAAAAACAGATCTGTACATACGTACCTTGTTCACAGCCATTCCTTGGCTTGGGCGCTCTGTGTCTTCCTCTTGAGGCCAGAGATTTCTTGCCCCTTAAGACCTCTGACCTTTGAGACTGAGGCGGTGGGGTTGGGGGCATTGTTAAGAATTGTGGAAAGGCATCAGCCTTTACTTTTTATACCAAACGTGATATTTCAATATATGTGTGTATGAGAGAAGTGAGATTCATGCTGGTTTCACAACAGAAAACACTTTTCCTAAGTATTATAATACATAATGTATGAACTGATTCAAAGGAAATATTTACTGAAGTTGAGGGGTTAATGATGCTATCGATGAGTTTTAGTCAAAACAGAAAAGCCATCAATATATGGTAGGAATGATTCGTGTTCTAGTCCCATTATTGACAGTACCTGTTTTATAAGTCAAACCTAGTGTGGCTCATTTCCAAATTTTAAAATGAGATAAAAATGATGATTTGTATCATAGATGAAGGAACTGATGGGAAAGCAATCAGAAAAAAATACAAGGAACTGTAAATATGGCAGTCAGGGAGGTCCTAAGAGCTTGGAATTTACCTTGTGTTTAACAGTTTGTGAAGAAGGCTTTCTATTTTATTAGTGAGTCCAGCACAAAGTGTCTCCAATACTCCCAGCTAGTGTGCCACAAGTGACAGGTTCAGCCTGGTCTTGTCAGGCTTGGTGACTGAAGATTTGCTTGCAAAATCTTTGTCCTTTTAATCCAATGGGACAACAAAATATGACCATGTTCTGCGTGCACCACAGAGTGAGCAAGGAAGGAAGCCCCGAATTTAACGCACCTTGAGAGCATTAACAATTTGTCTAGAAAGGGTAGAGCCAGCCATTAATGCAGAAGAGGTAGGGAGGGTCAGCTGTGGAGTGCTATTGACATACAGGGCCTAGAGGGTGACTCGTGTCATACTTTGTGCAGTAGATACAATAATCTGAGGTTTTGTTCATACAGTCCTGTGACTGTGAGTCATAACCAGTCCTCACAGCTGGCGCTCTTTCTGCTTAGTGTTGTTATGCACGTTCATAGCTGCAAATCCAAAGCTGTTACTTGTCCTTTGAAAATCAAAAAGAAGATCTCTTCTTCATAGAAAGGTCAGAGAGATGATATATTAAAAATGCAGGCTTTCTGCATTCTTTTCCTGACTATGTGTGAAATAGTAAAATTAAGTTTATCTTGCCAAAATGCTGTTTAAACTTAAGTTTGGCTCCAATAATAGTTTTTTTTTCCTGGAGGCAGGAATTGAACTCAGGCCCTTGTGCTTGCCAGGGAAGTGTTTATTCTACTGAGCCATCTCCCTGGACCCCATAAGAGTGTTAGCTGGCATAATTGGAGGCTACGTCCTACATTATGATATATGATATCCTGTTTTAGCCATTTATATTCAGACATCCCGTAATTCTCACGTTCTTTACTTATTTGCTATATATATATATATATATATATATATATATATATGATTAAACTGCATTTTCCCTGTACCTATCAAAACATTGTTAAGTATTATGAATATTTAATTAGGTAATGAATACAAAGTTTTTACATCTTTGCCATTGTTTCTTAACAGATGAATAATTTAATATATCTATTATATATATATGTATATTAAGTTTTTGTAAAAGTTCTGTTTGCATGATTTTACCCATCAATTCACCCAGAAAAGTAGAATCTTCAATGCAAGATTTAAAGATTTATGTCTCTGTGAATAATTAAATATAAAAATATTAGCAGAATAAATAAGTAAATAAAAATTAAAAAATACTAGCAAGATGTGGATATTTTTAGTGTTTCATCATTTATTCATTCATGTATTGCATTGAGTATAATAATTCATTGAGTATTTATTGGATGAGTATGTATGGAACCCAAACCATGTTCCAGGACCGTGCTTAACCTGGGGATACAAAACAAAGATACTGCTTCCTTTTGTGACTCTTTCAACCTACTGAAAGAAGAGGCAACACACAAGAACACAGAGCCATGAACAAGGTTATTTTGTGTAGTGAAGTACAATAAATAACCATAGAAAAGAATAGCATAACTATGAATAACAGAATGCATGTGGGTGCATGGGTGTCCAAAAGCATTTGGGTAAGACTGCTAGGAAGTAGTTTTTCTAAAAACATCTTAACAATTGAAGTTAAAACCAATGGAGAAGGATCCAGACATAAAACCTCTGTAAATATCAAGGTACTAAGCACAGTTTTATATTTACTCTGTGTAAAGAACTGAAACATGGTTTAACAAACAAGGTGCCTTCTTGGTTACTGTAGCCACAAACCAAGGGAGGCTGTTATATTTTAAATTAATTAAAATAAAATACCAAACCTCAATGCCTATATTGGTCAACTTTCCTGTAATTTAGGCCCAATACCCAACACCTACAAATTTAAAGAGGAAATGGTTTATCTGTCTCATGTCTTTGGAGCTTTTAGTTCAAGATTGACATCAAGGCGGGCTCATCATAGCAGAAGGACTGGGAGGGAAAAGGTGCTCTGTTCAGGCAGTAAAATAGGGGAAGAGTGCTGGAGAGGAGCCAAGTAGAGACTCTAAGGTCACATCTCTGAGACCAACCCAGACACATCCAGAACTGATTTATTAATGCCTTACATATCTCCCAAGCCAGTCAAGCTGACAAATCTAATGGCCACAGTTTCTTGGTGGCACTGTGTGTGGTTCAAGGGCCCAACAGCCATTTGTTGATAATGACTGCTCTAATGGACAACACAGAGCACATTTCTATCACTGAAGAGAGAGCTAATGGATAGGGCTTTAGTAGCAAAATAGATCTGAAATCGGAAGGGTGGTCACAGAGAGTAGCTAGGAAACATCCCGATGGCTTGATGTGAAGACTTTGGATCCAAGGAAGCCTTTGGATGGTTTGAAGTAGGACAAAGAAAAGTTATCATAATGAGTGAATAGGAAATGAATTATGAGGAATGCAAGACCCATTAGATATTGAAATTGTTCTGCTCAAGAAAGTGATAAGTCTTTGATTATATTCTAAGAGGAGCAGTGAAATGCAAAGGAGTTCAGGACATAGTTTAGAGATAGACCTACATGAATTTGCCACTAGACTGGAAGCAAGATAAACACAAAAGAAGCAAGGGCAATATCAAACTTCTGTAGCTGCTTCTGAAACATGAGCAGCTACAGAGGTGGACATTTATGTTCTTTACTGGGTGGAGTAAAAGAAGACTGAGGAGAAATAGTTTGGGTGTGTAGGTGGTTAGGATTGGAGGGAAGGTTTGGGAAGTTAAGGGTTTTGATTCAGATACATTCTGCTTTGACTATCCTTTGTGTATAAATGCAAGGGGTCAGGAGGGCAGTGCAGAATGGGTGAATCCCTATTAAGTATTAAACTTTTCAAAATAATTCCCTTAAGTGTAATAGTATTCATACTTTTTGTCCAAGTACAAATGATGTGCCACAGGGTCAAAGAACTTCACAGAGAATTAATACAGTAAAATTACACTAACTAAATTGGACCAGGTGAGAAACTGAACCTTGGGCCTTCCCACTGAGCTGCATCCTCAGTCCGTTTTTATTTTGAGTCAAGGTCTTACTAAATTGCTAAATTATACAAGTTGGGCCTGATCTTGTGATCCTTCTGTCTCAGCTTCCCAGAATTTGAGATTATAGGTATGGACAACCACACTGAACGTGCCTCACTACTGTTTTGAATTATGATCCATCATTACCTACCCCAAATAGGCAAGGCTTATATGCAATTATTTAAGTTATGCATTGTGGCTTATTTAACATAAGGTCTGCTGAAGTCTCATTGCTACTTCTTCCAGTTTGCATAGTCCTTTTTAGATTCTCTATCTAATTTGAATGTTTTGTTTTCTTGGTTTCTAGATGATGACGGGGAGAAAAATTACCTTCTTTTTTTTCTAGGGGGACTCATAACTTCCTGACTGTGACTTCTGTTAAAAAATGAGAATAAACCTAGTTGCCAGGGTGTCACAGCTGCTATTGAGCAACTCAAGGATGTGGTTAAATCACAAAGCTTGTATTCTTGTTTTGCTGCCACTAACAATGATATTTTTCTATGACAACTTTTTTTTTTGAAAAACTCTTATCCCTTAAATTTTATGGCATCTTATCATGTTTTGTAAACAACTAAGATAATTGTGGAGGCAGAGCCCAGAGAAAATGGAAATGTTTGAAAACTCCCCTCACCCTGCTTTGCTCTCTAAGCTTGGTAGACCCCACTTACACGTTTTCAATTTAATAAACTCTTTCTGATACCAGAGATTAGCAGGATTTGCCAGGCACAGTTTTTCACTTTGAAGTGGTCCAGGTAGGATCTGGCCGCTGAATCACGTGTCTCAAAAGGAAACGCATGTGTGTGTGTGTATGGTAGGGAGTTCATTTGTCTCTGGCAAAAAAATCGCTGCCACCGTTTCCTTAACTATGAGACAGATGGTGCCCGTCACCACTGCGGAGCTGCCCAGCCCGAACTCCTTGTGTGGCAGCAGAGTCCTGGGCACGTGACAGAGGATAACATCCTATCCCATTTTCTATCCATTCATGCCATCATACCATCAACTGACACTAACACCCACCTCCAGCTGCAGCAGACTTGCTCCCGAGAAGCAGTGTCTATAACGTAAGTCATCGTCTCTCCTTTCTCCCATAATTTTATTTCAAGCATTTCCTTTGGCACTCTTACAGCTTTATCTCTGTACACACAACACAATGGCATATTGAACCAATTATCTCCAACATACTCAAGGCTATAATATACTTTAACCTGGAATGCCAAGCTAATTAAGACAAAATTGGTTTATTAATATTATGATCAAGAAAAAAATGACGGCCAAGGTAGGCATTTTAAAATGGGATGAGGGTGGCCAATCATTTTAAGAAACCAGCTGTTAAGGAATATTGGAAATATTTAAGTCCTTTGAACAGATACTGAATGATTTTTCATAAATTGCAAGAGAGTAATTTTTTTTAGCTTCTCAAATACTTCCTACCACAGTACCTGCACATGGACTCAGGACCAAAGCCTCGACGGTTTTTTCCTCATAAGTTTTCTTTATTATAGGGGTTGTATTTTATTATCTGGTCCTATATGTCTTTTTGAGACTATGGTTCCCTAAGGGGATGGCTTTTACCATCTACTGTTAAAACTGTTGATTAATATTCATACTCTAGATTTTTTTTTTTTTTTTGAAGTGAGACCTTAAAAAAGCAAACAACAACAACAACAACAACAAAAAAACAACTTATGCCCCACACCCCTCTTTTAGTATACCGTGGTCTGGGTAACTCTGAGATTTTTTTTTTTTTTTTTCTTTAATCCAGCAGGACATGCTTGGGTTCTCCATTGCTAAGAGATCTTCCCCCCTGAGCCATACAAAGCTATCTTGAAATTGACTGGAGAACTTGGGAGCATCTTTACATCACCCAGATACTAGATGTGGGTGTGATTTTCAATGACAGTAGCAAGCAAGCACTTTAGTTGGCTTACCAAGAGGCCCAGAACCCCTACCCCCGCGGCGTCCTAGAAAGTTGGGGCTCAGCGCCAGCCGCAGGCCCCCGCGCTCGGGGCTGCGGTGAGGGAGCCGCGCGGCGGACTAGCAGCGGCCCGGGGGCAGCGAGCGCCAGACCGGGTGGGCCGGGCTCGGCCAAACAGTGAGCAGCGCCTCCTCGGGGGAGGGGCGGGAGCTCGGCTCAGCGAGCTGTGCTAGGGAGTTGCCTTAAAGAAAGCCAGCGGAATTGACCACCGCTCCAGTTGCCTGGTTTATATAGTTTTAAGCAGTTGTCTTTACTCGTGTTTCCCTTTGCTAAAGTGCAAATCACTACTGACCAGGTGCCTAAAATAAGTGTGTGTGTGTGTGTGTGCGCGCGCCCGCGCACGTGTGTGTGTGTGTGTGTGTGTGTGTAAATCTCATTCTTCTCACCCTCCCTTTTCTTTCACCCTTCCTTCCCAGCTAGATCGCCTCCTCTCTCTTCTCCCGCCGCAGCCGCTCCTCTCCGACGGGACACACAAACTTATTTCTCAGCCCTTTTGCATTTTGATCCCCCTATGCCATGAACTGGACCGACACACACCGGGAAGGCTCTCCCCGCGGCTCCGGGGAATGGCGATTCGCGTCCTAGGGCTGTTCCGGGGAGGATCCGCCTCGGAGAAAGAGAGAGTGATAGAGAAAGCTGCAGGAAGAGAAGGGAGCCTCCCTCCATCTGCCTCGGGGCCTGGCGCGCGCAATGGCCCCGAACGCGCCCCGCGCCCCGCGCCCCCAGCTCCCGCAGCGCCCGGGGCCCCCCCGGCGCGTGTGCAGGAGGAGGCAGCTTTTAAAATCCAGAAGGAGGAAGAGACCCCGAGATAGAAGCCGGGGTGGGTGGGGGCGGAGGTGGAGGAGCAGAGGATTCTCCAAGCTATTCAAAGACCAGACAAGTCCAATATGCCACCTTTTCGCTCGAAGTCTCTCTGGAGCATCTAGCATTGCTTCCGGAGTTACTCGAAAGCGGAAACTTTTCAGTGAACGGTGGGCCTGGAGTGAAGAAGGGATTGGGGGGAACTGGGAAGAGCTTGAGCGCGCACGTGGCTCGGGGCGCCCCCCAGGGGGGAATACGGCGTGGAGGTCACACCATGGAAATGCCGGCCGAGGCCGTGCGAGGTGGGGACGAGGAGGACCGAGAAGGGGTGAGTTGTGCGCACCCCACTTGGCCGCGGGGAGCCCCGGTGCTGCTGCCGCTCCGGCGCTCGCGGAAACTTTTCTGGGCGCTGGGCGCCGGCTCGCTGTCCTTGCTGCTGGCGGTGCTGGTGCGGCCGGTCCGCGCGGAGAACGACCGAGAGCTGGGGCCTCGGAGTCAGGAGGCGGTGGCAGCACAGGAGGCGGAGGAGAAGAAGAAGGAGGAGGAAGAGGAGGAGAAGGAGGAGGAGGTGGAGGAGGAAGCGGTCCCGGGAGCCGAAGGGGGCGTCTTCCCCGGCGTGCAGGGAGGCGCGCCCGGGGGCGGCGCGCGGCTCAGCCCCTGGCTGCAGCCCTGGGCGCTGCTCCTCAGTGTCCTGGGTGCCTTCTTCTGGATGGGCTTGTGCCTCCGGCGCGCCGGGGTGCGCCTGCCTCTGGCCGCTACGCTGCTGGCCGCCTGCTGCGGGGGGGAAGCGTTCGTCCAGCTCGGGCTGGGCGTCGGGGAGGACCGCCTGCTGTCGCTGCCCGCCGCGGGGGTGGTGCTCAGCTGCCTCGCCGCCGCGACATGGCTGGTGCTGAGGCTGAGGCTGCGGCTGGGCGTCCTCATGCTTGCCTTGACTAGCGCGGTGCGGACCGTGGCCCTCGTTTCCTTGGAGAGGTTCCAGGTGGCCTGGAGACCTTACCTGGCGTACTTGGCCGGTGTGCTGGGGATCCTCCTGGCCAGGTACGTGGAGCAGATCTTGCCGCAGTCTCCCGTAGCGGCCCTGAGGGAGCCTCTGGGGTCCCGGCACATTGCTGGGACCAAAGAAGAGATCCCGGTGCTCAGGAGGAGGCGGCGGTCCAGCTCCGTGGTGTGTGCCGCGATGTCTGGCTGCGGCAGCAAATCCCACCGCAGGACCTCCCTGCCCTGCATCCCCCGAGAACAGGTAAGCGCGGCGCCCCACTTTCGGGACGATTTGGGAAAGTTGGGAAGCGGGCGCAAAGTGTTGACAACTCCTAGAGAATCGTGTAGGAAACGTGGTAGAACTTTAGACTTTGGAAGAAGCTAGCGTTTTTAATGTGTGCCACTCGTAGAGTGTTTTGTAACCTGAAGGACAGACACGCGAGAAAGGAACGCAACTCCGAGGCATTTGCCTGCTTCTGCCAGGCCAACTTTTCTCAGATCTCCTGCACCTGGTGTGTGGCTTTCCTGCCCTTTAAGTACTCTCAGGCCTTCCTGCCTTAGCAGAAGGTAGAATTAGGCTGAGCCTTTAAGCAATGAGCTTCCCGCCCCCCCTCCACAGATGTTCTCTTATTTTTCTTAAATAAATTTTCTTTCTTGTAAAATACCAGGCAAACATTTATGACAACGACTAGACAGAGAATGCACGTAAGCAAGGCATGCTTGGAGATAAGGCATTGATACACACTTTCTGGTTTTGCAGGAAGTTTGATTAGGAGATGTGAAATAATGCTGGTGCCTATTGGTTTTTAAATATAATTGGGTGACATGCACCAATTGCACAGGCAGTGTTTGATATTCTGCACATAAACATTAAATTTGGGCCTCGTGTGTCTGAACTGTAGAATGGCTCAGGAAAGTAAACTGTGCTATTATTGTCCACTGAAAAATAACCTTTCTTGTGAGCATTTACCAAATTAAGTGGATAGTTAAAAATTCCAATGGATTTATTCAGCTTTTATAGGAAAGGTGCTGGAGAATAGTTCTAAGTGGTATGTTTCACAAAAGCGAAGGTGGAGGGCCCCTCTAATCGTGAGTGAAATTAGAAAAAGTTTGGTCAGTTTTGGAGACGAGTCTCTCAATTATCATTGGATGTTTTAGAACCATGGCATAGTTGCTACAAATGGCATAAAACAACCAACTGCAATTTCAAACACCAACCGTACCTGGAAAAGCACACTTGTGTAGCTATCTCCCTGAAGTTTTGACGCTTGATGAAAAAAGGGTGAAAAGCTGGTTATGTTCAGCAAATGGAAATTTACACTTTGCCCATTTACGTTCATGCCCCTCGGTGGCACCATTAGGACACTTTGAGGGTGTGAAAGAATGTTCTATGGTATAGAAAGCTCTTTCTTTTAGGGTTATTTTCTGGACAGTCTTGTAGGTATTTCCAAGAAAGAGCAGTCCAGTCGCCATATGGTGTGGGTGGCTTGTTTGTTTCTGAAACAGAGTTGATTACTTTGATGTGATTGTTTGACATTATTTAGCAGAGTGGATGACAACATTATAATCTCTGTGTTTATTTTAAAAGAAACGTACTTATTTAGCTTCTTGTTTAGATGAAACAAATTTCTTGAGTTTAAGCTTACTCTAAAGAAAAAGCAGACTACAGACGGATACTTAGTTGTGGTAGAAATTTAGAGATCATTAGAACAAAGTTATCTACTTCAGGCAAAGCTAATTAGGAAAGAAAAAGTTTAATTTCTTTCAAGGACTGTGAAAGAAAATGTTTTTTAAATAAAAATTAAACTACTGGTTTAAATGTGTGTGGAACAACTCTTGAACTTACAGTGAAATGTTATGCGGTCCAGGCAAATACTGAGCCCTAATTTCTAAGAAAAATCTGGATTTAATCATAAATTAATTGACTCCAAATTAATATCAGTTAGCTCTGAAATTACGTTCTAAAATTTCATATTAACATTTGAGAGACTTTAGAATGCATCTAAGATAAAGCGGTAGTTAGGTGAATTAACCAGCCGTGTTCAGTAACCACAGTTTTTTTTATTGGTTTTCTCTGGTTTAAATTAGTACATGAATAATTAAAATCTGAAAATGTATAAGAAAATAAGTAAGCATAGCTTTTTAAAATGTTTTGCTGATTAATGCAACTCAAGAATTCCTATATGTAATCTATTTCAATCATTTTTTTTTGGGATTACCTTTTTTTTAAGGCTGTGTGTTTGTGAATAATGTTCTAAAACTAGAGACTATCTCTAATGGTAGATGGAAAGACAGGATTACATTGAGCAGAAATTTAAATGCTTGAAGTTTTAAGGAAGATGTGGGTATGTGTGTGTACTACTGAAGATTAGTTTGTATATTTGACCATTAAAGTTTTGCTGAGCTTAACTTAGGAGGGTGGGTGGCAACTGACATGGGATAGTACCTTATAAGATAGGGCAATATCTCATGCTTTAGTCTAACTGTGTGAAAAGTTCAGGCACTATATAGTAAATGGCTTATCTGTTTTATCATAAGGAAACACACTTCTGATTAAGGGTGCAAAGTGTACTACTGTCATTTGCATACTTTATGAAGACTCAAAATAATTGTAAAATGAACGTATAACACTCCCATGAATTCTACCAGATTGGTTCTTTTCTGAAGGGGTGTCTGCTCTCAACTTAAGGCAATGCTCAGAGGCAACAAGTTAATTTTAAACTGTACTGTATGGGTAAAAAGCACAGAGACCTCTTGAGAAATTTTTTGGATGTTGTCCTTTGTGAGGTTGAAAGGTGAGAGAATTTCAGCCTTTTCTTCTCCATATGGATGGCAGTGGGTTCGTGCTTATGGGTTCATTCTTTTCAGTGGCCCTTAGTTCTCAATTGGCAAAGAGAATATATGGTAAGATTCTCATAAGACAAACCAATGAACTGATATGCATTTTCTCCCCCACACCTTCCTTCTAGAAATTTACATCTAGAGAAATGTAGTCTATAGCTGCGATATGACATATAGACTTGAGTCAGTGCTGATGATAAAGATGGTTTCTAGCAAAGAGAAGAGAAAGTAGCTCTAATATTTGCTCTCAAAAATTAAGCCCTGGATGTGTCTTTGACTGTGAGTGAAAATACCTTTACTCTGAGAAAAGAATGAAGTTTATAGCATCTCTTTTAGTCTTGCTGGCCCACTACCCTGAAGTTTGATTTTGTGGATGCATGTGTTTAAGTGTACTATTTAAGCTAGCAGTGTTACTAAATTAACTGTCTACTAAGATTATTATACATTTCCTAAGTATATTTTCACATCTGAGAGCAGCTATATTTCTCTCAGGTTGCCACTGTATTTCCGTAAATACTGGAATACACAAAGGGATATAGGCTTTTATAAATTATTAGATATTATGCATCATTAATAAATATGTCAAAAAATTTCAGTTGTGCAATTTCTAAAACTTGCAAACTGTATCTTCAGGGTATCTATGTTCTTTTATATCTTTCTTCATGTCTGCATGTCTTTCCACATAAAAGAATATAGGTGGAAACTTATTCTTCTTTAATTACTGTGACCATCTTATGTGTTCATTTTTGAAAGATTCCAAAACATTTGGAATTTTGTTGCAGTTAGATCTTCAGAAGGATTTAAGGTTTTGCCTATAGCCTAAATACAAGACATCTGACTGTTTCATTAATTCAGTTAAATCATTTAATGACATAATTCTTTTGTGATAGGTACAAGATGAGTCAAAATGAAGCAAATGTATGCTTGATATTACATCATTAAGAGCCAAAATTGTTTCCTATGATTATTTTCCTGAGGTCCCAAACATTCTTGCCATGTACATGAATATATAGTTGCAGGAATGTAAGTTGATTTTAAGCTGGTATCAGAAGAAGAAGAATCAGGTTTTTCACCCCTGATGTGAGAAGGAAACAGAAAGGAAAACAACAAAACAAAAATAGAAGAAATGAGTTGGATTTTGATGGAAGCCACTAAAAGGTAGGCCCATAGTGGAGTTTGTTATTGATAAAGAAGTATAACTTGTTTTTAAAAGATAAAAACACAGAAATATTTCTTCCACACATATGGATTTCCCTTTAAAGAAGAATAAATATCTATACACTTTGATGTGAATGCTTCAAGTGGAATAAATTCCTAAAAATGATGAACTCCATAGTTAAGTTGTATGTTGTATCACATTTCAGTAGTATCACTTATAGTTATACAAAGAGAAATATTGATTATTTAGGATTTAGTGACAGAATTAAAGTTAAGTAATGTCAACTTCTGAAAATACTGAAAAAGGGAAACAGGATTTTCTTATCTCCCTGGGAAAGGTGGGGGTGAAAAAAGTTTTGTCTTTCTGTGATTTTTTTTTAAATTTTGATTTTACTTTGGGAATACAGATATTTAAGGCATACTGAAAAACTGCTTTAACTGACAGAAATAGTTAGTGAATCTATATAAATTTACAGAGGTTGGAAGGAGTGAAAATAGTCATTTTACTCTTGCTGTATTGAGTCTGAAATGTAAAAAGTTAAAACTGTAGAACTGAAAGAAATGCTGTGTATGCTGGGCTGTCATGTTAATTAAATAAACAACCAGAACACTGACTCTGTGTATGAAATACATTTTGAAAAGTCTAGGGGGAGGGGCTGCAGGCAGGAGAGGCCGAGTGACACAGGATAAAAAACATTCATTATATCTGTAGAGACATTTGTGTGAATTTGTAACATTAGGAAATTTAGCTCTGAGAATAATCTCTTCAAGACTCTAGGTGAATAAAGGCCCTACCAAGTCTAATTTTATTCCCGTTTTGAACATGTGTCTCACTTATTATGTTGAGATAGTATGCTTATGAAGTTCAAAGTTACAAATCTGCCTATGTATTATATTTTAAGATAAAGAAAACAGATTTTTAGTTAGTATACGTTTGTATTACTAACAAGGCAATAGAACCTAGGTGACTTTGGAGAAAGATTGTACTGATCTATAAAAACAATGAGTTTAGGAATTAGAGTTGAAGGTATATTTTTTTTAGAAAATATTGCTATGCAATGGAACTTCTTGGATATACCAGGATGACCAGTGCCACATTCCATGTCATGTGGGATCCAAAGAGAATACTGAAACCTTACCTTTGACTGGGCCATGGTCCTATTTCTTTAGCCTCACAGAATGATATCTAACCTTCCACGTCTGTGCTGACTTTCTGGCTTAGTTCCTGTACATCTCTTGACCCGTGGAACCTTCCTCCTTCCTCTTTTCTTGGTGATATTTATGATTGTATCTTGGTAAAAATCCTCAAGTCCATGTTGAAAATTCAGTGATGTATATGTGTTTAATGGAGTTCTATCACAGAATTCTGAAGAATCTCAAAAAGTCCCTAAAACTCCCTACTCGTATATGAAAGTGTTCTGTTAATAGTCCCAGTGAATGTTATTCCTTATATAGATAATAATCAAATCCTTTTATGGGAAACTTTTTAGGTTTTTTTTTTTTTTTTTTAAATAAGGCTACCTTAGAGAATTATCTTAACTTTAAACTGAGAATGTATGTTCATTCTGTTCTTAGATGTTCAATGCACAGATGTAATCAGTGAGGGGGGAAAAGTCTATGGGATATGTCTGAATTGTAGTTCAGGGGAAGATATAGTGGAAAATAATGTTTTAAAGTATTAGCTCGTTATACACGTTCATTGTGTGTTACTGTTTGAAAAGATGCAGCTACTTGTAGTTCATGTCATCCATAAAGGCCTTAGGCCAGTCAACCTCTGAAGTGTTGAACCAACGTGTTCTTCACTATATGTTAGACCGTGCTATATATTACAGGCAAATTATACACAGAGACAACAGTGCAGTTGTCTCTGCCCTCAAAGCAAAGTTAGGGTAATTAGGCATCAACATACAACAGAAGAAAACACAGTAAAATATCTAAATGGACACATAGACAATAGGAAGTGGAATGTGCAGTGTATTTTATGACAGATTTTTAACTGTAACCCAGGATCCATTTGTGTTTTCTCTGAAATCACATGTAAAACTTAATTTGCTCACTTTCATGGGGCAAATGTCTATAGTGTCAGATTTGTGGAGGTCTTTAAATGTGTGTTTATTTAAGTTTTGAGCAACTTTATGCTGAAGGCATGAAGAGGGTTTCTTTCTTCATCATGGTAATTAATTTAGTGTACACTTACAGTATATTCCAAAGTAGATTAAAGCAATAAATTTCTGAAGAGAACCCATTAATGTTTTTTTTTCTATATGTATATAGTGTAAGAATGAAAGTAGCTGATAGTAACATTTAATTCTAGGCCTAGAATTAAATTCTGTAATTAGTAATTCTGTAGTTAGTAACTAGAATTATTTGGGTTTTAGAGAAAGAGAAAGTTAGTGACATGTGTGTCAACAGTCTCAGGCAGAAAGGCATTGATCCAGCCCCTTCTTGGCTGGAGGATGCTGGAAGGGACAGGGCAAGAGGCAGGCAGGCAATTTTAGGTGTAGGTGTCATTTGGTCTTAAGTTCTCCTTCAGAATTAGTAATCAAGTGGGAATTTCCAATGTACAGATAGCAGAAATCTTTCCAAACCCTTTCAGTGAATCAAAGAGTTCCAGATAGCCTCTGGAATGTGCTGTTCTTGACTTGGTCTCGCAGTGAATGAGGATTGCCACGAGCAGCCCCTGTTGGATGACTCTGCGTCTTGCTGCACAGAAGCGTTCAGTAGGGACCTAAATATTGATTTTTGCCCTCTCAGTTTTCCAGTGCATCTGTTTGAAGGTATCCAGGATTTCAAGTTCAAGGCAAAGAAATGATCCCCAAGTGAAAAAAAGAAATCATTGCTTTTTTGTTTTAGGGCAAACAGTTGATTCCTTATGTTTGTTTCACTTCTTTTGCCCAGTTTCCTTAGAAGTTCATCAGAATGTAAGTAGAATTTAATAATCAAAGTGGTCAAAAGGACTGTTACCATTAGAAGATAGGAGTCTATTTGAGAAAAGACACCAATTAAATAACATGTGTAGGTGTGATTTTATGATGTCATTTGTGATTAAGGAATCTTTGGGTGATCTAGTTTCCAATTAGAGCCCACGTCTAGCAAAGAATACAGATACTTTAGGGTACCGATGTTCCTTCTTTTTCAGGGGTACAGTTTCCCTATTGGGGTGTGGGTGTGTGTACTTGTGTGTGAATGTGTGTGTTTGAGTTATTTCTCCCTGGCAGAATATTGCTTTGGTTGTATCAACGTAGTGGAGAAACAGTGTCACCCAGTGGTTTTGATGAAAACAGCCCTGTAAACATTATAGATAAGTGCTGTTTGGTACAAATAGAACAAAATAAATGTTGGTTTTCACATTTTCTAATTGGACCATATGTATGAAGAGACAGCTGTAACAGGATAAGCTTTTACCTTGTGTATCATCTCAACATGTAATAAAAATAAGTTGAGTTATCTTATATTTTGCTTCATGCACCATCCATATAGCCTACCAGTTTTTATACTTAAGGTGCACCTCTTATTTGGTTTGCCTTGTTTCAGCTCTTCTGCAGACACATGTCATTTCTGGCTTCCACAATGGATGGTCCAGCTGTAACTTTTGAATGGGATGAAATAATTGCTTTCTAATCTCTCTTCAGTCATAACCAAAACCCTATGTCGACTTAATACTAAAAATACATAATCTTTCAGACATTAAATGTAATATTGATAGCTTACTTTTGTGCTCTAATATTTGGAGAGTCTATTTGTCCCATTTCATTTACTTCACATTATCTTACATATTTAAAACAATGATTATTTAAATGGGAAGAGGAATGGAGCAGAGCTCTTAATGAAGAATCGTTATACTGACCACACTGATAGTTTGTCCCTTGTAGTTTTGTGTTTTCCTCCGAGGGCTGAGAATTGAACACAGAACCTTCACACTGAACTACATTCCCAGGTGTTTTTCAATATTTATTTTGAGACAGGGTGTGGCTGAATCACTTAATTGCACAGGCTGGGCTTAAACATGCAATCCTCTGGCCTCAGCTCCCCGTAGTACGGGGATTGCAGGCATGTGCCACTGTGGTTCCTTCTCTCATAGTTTTATATGTAAGAAGAATGGTTCACAGATCCAGCGTGAGCACTTCAGATGTTCATAGTGATTGGCCTATAATTAGATTATCTTTTTGGAAATGAAAGTGCTTATGTTTGTAGTACAGGTTGTTATCTTTGTAACTTAGGAAACTGAAGTGACAAACCTGCTAGTAACTTTAATGGATGAAAATTAGTGCCTGGAGAAGGCTGATGACTTTGCACCTTGCCTGTGTAAACACTACTTCCATGGATGCGGAATGAACATGGTTTCATTTTGTTTATAGACAGGGTGGGAGCTTTTGATAGTGTGAGATTTCTCAACTAAGAATTCAGATTAGCTGGCGTTCGGAGCCATTTTCTGAGCTCACATTTCGGGTTGTAATCTCAAAAGAAAAAGGCAACCCCAAAACTTTGGTAATTCTTAGTCCCAATGTCACATCAATAATTAACAAGAAAGGTTCTTTTTACACACGCCGTGTTCCTTCATATATATATAGATATATAGGTTGATAATTCAAAAACCATTTTCATCATGTATTGTGATTTATATCTTTGTGATATTAGAATGTCTCTGCAACAAGGCATAGTGCTTATTTGGCATTGTAGAATTACAATAGTAAAATATGTGGATAATAACATACCACTTGGAATATAGTCTGTAAAGACCAAAAGCCAATAGAAAAGTACTCTGCATTGGGATCAAATGAAGTAATGTGGATTCAGGTTTACTTTTAGTAAAGCTGATTTACTTTAAGTTTTTAAAGAATGTCATGCCATTATAATACACTGCTATCCCTTAACACAGTTTGTATTTGAATGTAATATGTCATGTACCCCAGCTAATTGCAAAATTATTTATATTTACTGGCCTTCATTATTTTTCTCTTAGTCCACTTTTCTCTCCTTCTTCCCTCTCTTTACATCTCATTTCATGCTCTTTTGACCTAACAGATTCTTCTCTCTCAGAGAATATTTAAGAATTTAGGGAATGCCTTTCAGTCTTCTAGGACTTTGCATGGCTATGGAAATCACTTTATGCAGGATGCTTGTAGGTTTGGGTTCGTGGGATTTTAGTAAAAATCATCTGCCTTGGGATTTTAGTAAAAATCATCTACCTTCTGAAGTACACTTGAATCACTGAATATTTATGTGATGTCTGTCGTGTTTCCTCCTCTGTAGATACAATCCACTTCTATAAACATGACGGAAGGTGGACCCTACACCACTATTATTTGGGGGGCAATGTTGTGTTTTGTAATAAACTGATGCCCTGCTTGGTGGAGTCAGCAACCTTAGTGCAACTTTTCAGTTTGCACAAATGCAGATAAAGGAAGTAGCTTTTTATTTTTCTATGTGTTTCCAAGGCTCAAGTTGAATGGTCCACTTATGAAATGCTCTCCAGAGTGTGAGAAAATCAGTATTTTGGGGTTGCCTGCCTCAGGAGTGGAGTCAACCACAGTAAGGAAGGAGGGAGCCTGTGACAGTTGATGCTCCCTGGAAAATTTGCCTTTTAAGCTCCACAGTGGAAGGCTTCCAAGTCAGGTCAGTTTTTATAACAAAAGAAGTCAGGGCATTTAGCCTGAAATTGTGTAGCAACTGAACTGATTTAAGGCAACTTTGATAAGAGATAGACTATGGTATGTCAGCAAGCTTCTGTTTTTAATATAGATTTTGCATTTTTGCTACTTATAAATATCTTCTTGTACTGTCATATAAAGGGCTGGAGTTAGGCACATCTTTACTATTAAGAAAATCCCTGCTCAGTATCAATCTTGGATACTTATATTTGTTCACTGTCACCTGAAAATAACCAACACTACTGCCAAAATTGTTATAGCGTGAAGTTCAGGAGCAGCTTTGAAATTAGGGTTTGTAGTAGCAAAATCGTGGAAACAACCTAAGTGTCTATCAACCAAGCAATGGGTAGAAGATTTTTTTTTTTTAATATAAAGGAGTACTACTTAGTCATAAAGAAGTCATTTGTAACTTGAGTCTATATGCATAAGTGACATGAACTGGACACACATGTGTAAATAGTGCATTATCTCTCTGGAATGAGAAAGTATAAATACAAACCAAAATGATCAGTTGATATTGTGAAAAAGGAAGAAATTGTTCAAAAGGAAGGGAAAACTAGGGAGGGTGGGGAAGGAAGGAAGGGAAAGTAAGAAAAGGAAAAAATGGAGAAGCTTTTTTCTTTCTGTATTTAAGAGAAGGGTCTACAGGGTGTTCAGGTTCTCACTACTAGATCGGACTCATAGAGATCCACCTGTTTACAGCCTCCCACGAGCTGGGATTACAGGTGTGTGCCACCATGCCCAGTTTCAATCCCTGTCTCAGGGCATCCTGGGGGTGGGGTGAAAACAACAGCTGCAGGCATTGAACTCCCAGCTCCTGTGCCTACTTGCAGGCACTTTAATCCACTGAGCTATTTAGCCAGCTTGAAGCTTTGTGAATAAGGAGAGAAAGACAGGTTGGAAAGGGGGAGGAGAATGGGGAAAAAAAGGAATCAAGATACATCATGTACAGGTACAAATTCTGTAGGAGAAAGGTGATTGTGATGCCTAAATTGTACCAGTAAACTTAATTAAATCGAAAAGGAAAAAAATTAGAGATTGTTTCAGAAAATAAAATTAAGATGCTTTCCAACTTCAGGTAATGAGAAAAACAATAAATTGACCTCATTTTCTTCTTTTACCTTCACAAAGATTGGACAGGTGTTAAATGATCACTTTTTAATAGTCTTAGTCTGTATTCTTTTGTGGAAAAGAAAGCTGAATTTCCTGGGAAGCCTAATGGAGAGAAAAATGCCAACTCTGTTTCATCCATTTAATTATCGAATTAATTAATGGTGCTAAGGATTGAACCCAGGACCACTCCAGTGGCAAGCTCGTACTTTACCACTAGGCCATACCTCCAGCCTCTAATTTATGTTTTAATCATGGTCATTTAGGACATACATCTTGAGCTAGTCGCTTCTAGAAATGACTTTATAAAATTGGCTTATTTAAAAGGTCATCCAGCTGAGTGCTGGTTCTGTCATGCTGAATGATCGAGAAGTTTGGCAGCATCATTTCAAGTCAAGATGCACTAAAAACAAGTTTCTGAGGCTTGTTTGAAGGGTAGATTTTTACTTCATCCAGTCCTTTTTACTCAGAACACGTAGTTTTTTTTTAAAGCTTGAATTACTAAGTAGGAAATTTTCAGTCAAATAAGAACATCTGTTACCATAGTTTTGATTACTTTTTTTTTTTTTTTTTTTGTGAGGAACCGGGGCTTGAACTCAGGCCCTGGTGCTTGCGAGGCAAGCACTTATTCTACTGAGCCATCTCCCAAGTCCACCATAGTTTTGTTTCTTAAGAGTGATATTGTCGTGTTTTCCCACTGAAATCATGAAAATTTACTTTGAGTATATTTATACCAGTTATGAATTTTGATAAATGTAGGCATGCAATGTTTAGAAAAAAGTTGTTTCTAACCTTTTTTTTTTTTTGTCTTTTTGAGACAGGGTCTCACTATGCAGTTCAGGCTGGCCTCGAGCTCACTTTGTAGCTCAGGCTGGTCTCGAACTCACAACAATCCTCCTGCCTCAGCCTCCCGAGTGCTGGGATTATGGGCATGCGCCACCACGCCCGGCATTTCTAACCTTTAATGAATGTCAGGTGTACTCATAGGTAGATTTTTCTAGAAAGACAACTGACAACTGTTAAGACAGTGTTTTGAATATATTTTTAAAAATATAAGAATGGTTTCTATTTGAAAAATACCTGCCTTAGTTGTAAGTCAACTTGAAAGAAGATATGATCAAAAGCTTTGTAAATGAGGAAGGGTTAAAAGGAGGGTAGGGGAATGGGTGAAAAAACAAGTTATATCACGTACAAGTACAAATTCTCTATGATGAATGTGATTGGTTTGCATATCTAAACTGCACCAATAAATCTAATTAAAAAAATAAAGGCACCATAGCAAATCTAGAAAAAAAAAAACTTTGATGAGACATTTCTAGGAAAGTTTAGAAGTGAGTTCTTCACTATATTTTTATTTTGGGAATCGGAGCTAACTGGAATCTTGCAGAGTGACTGCTTTTACTCTTGGGGAATTGTTTTTGCTAACTAAACGGACAGAACCTAAATTACAGCGCAACTGGTACAGTAGTGGCTGTAGTTCATCCATGTCTCTTCATTCCTTTTTACTCAGGTAATAAATGGATTGACTCTTCTTAAGCATTTCACAGGATGACAGCTAGGGCTTTAAACTGTTCCCGGTGGAAATTTGGAGAGCAATTGACTAGGCCTAATGAAAAGCGTGAGAATTAGGCTGGGAATGTTGGCTAAAGGGTTGACAGAACACTGATAAGGAAGTTATCTACAACAGAGAGTGGCGTTCAAAAAAGGAAACCCATAAAAATGACTGCTAGCATTTTGCATGTGAAGAAAAATTAACTCGATGAAGTCAGGAGTATTTATTGTGTGGGCTTTGGGGGATATCATGTTGGTGCCCACAGAAAACCCAGCTATGCATTAGCTCGCAATTTGTCCTTAGAGCCAAACATGTAGGACATGGCCTGAGGAAGAGCTGTAAATGCTGTTCACGGCTTTCCTGACCTTTGTTACTTTCCAGTATATTATTCTTCAGTTCTTTGGGACATGTATCACTATGATTTATAAATGTAGTGTGATGGCCATCTTCTAATATCAGAATTCATTAAAAATGTCAGCAAAGCAAGTGTACCATATTAAGGTCCTAGGGTAGCCATGATGAACCTTAGCGCTTTCAATAATAACAAACAGCCAGCTGCCACCCACATGCCGTAGGCTCACCACCACTGTCCTAGGGCTCAGCATTTATGTTCAATATTTGCTACATTCGAAGCACGTCAAGATGTTTATATTCTGTTTTCATGTCGATAACTATTCGTATGTAACATTCATGACATGTTAATCAAAGTGTTGTTGAGTTATAACAGCAAATGCCTCTGATTAATAGATTAGTCAACTTCCTTTAAATGCTACCAAAGTCTGGGATGAGATTACCTGACTTTACCTACTTAATATTACAAATCACTTGTCATTTTCCTAATTGAGTTGCATGCTATAATCCAAGAGTTGAGTGTGGATAAAAATCATCTGGGCACCCAATTACAGTTCAGAGTCCTAGATTCTGCCCTAAGTTATTCTATTTATTGAAGCGTGGAGTCAGTTCTAGAAATCTACAGTTTTAAAGGAGCACCCCAGGTGCCTTAGTTGGAAAATTCAAAGCCATAATCGTTTGTCTAATAAAACCATACAGGGAGTTCTGAGCCTTCAGATCTGATTCAGCGAATGTTTAAAAAGTACTTGACTCAGACAGGAAGGCTGACTATTGAGAGAAAACAAATTTATATGCATGCTTGCGTGTATGTACTCCCATTCATAGGCACCTAGCATTATACTTAGAGAAGGTTTCTTTGCTACTTTGAATATCACTTTCAAAGTACTCAAAATGAGGTACTTTGAAATGAGGAATAGCCCGTTTCTTGTCATATGGTGTTTAAAGAAATAATGTTAAACAAATGTTAAGTGGTCACACTTAGCCTGAAACAGACCAAAGCTTTGAAAAATGTACATTTCTTAAATCTTCTGAGCTTTAGCGATTCTATCAGGATCATAGGGATAATTTAACCTACCTCTTAAGCTTATTTTTAGTGGCCCAATTGGATAGTTCTTAAAAGAATCTTTCTCAACTGAATAGGGGCAATATTTGTTGTTGCCCAATAAAGCCACGGCATTGAGGGCTGTATGTTCCCTGTCAGAAATCATAATGTAAGGGAATCCAAACACATTTTCATCTGATTACACAGACTTTCACACTTTCCGAACTACGCAGCTTCTCTGGGAGTTAATTAAAGTGGTGTTACAGAGTTGCTTAAGTTGCAAACGAAATCGTTGACAAATGAGCCCTGACATTAGATGAGGTAATGGCAGAATGAGAGAAATCTGGCCAGGAGGGCCGCAGATGCTTCAGAAAAAATGATTACAGCGGAACAGGAGATGAATCTAGGGACAGCGGGGCAGCCCTTGACCGTGTTTACAAAAGTGGCTGATGGTGCCATTGAACCTGCTGTATAACACATCACAAAACCAGACCTTGCAGACTCTTGGTGTGTGCTCCAGCCGCCTCTAGAACTCATGGTGCATCTTGCAAAACCGAAATTCTTATCAGCATTTGTAGTTTATTTTCAAGGTCAAATTCCCAGCCAACCTTTTGTTCTCACTACCTACTGGTAGTTTCATGATTCTCCCATACCACGGACTTCCTGCTTGTTACCTGTGCAAAGCAGCCGGTAGCACTGGCTCCGCTGTGGCCCTTAGTAGACGGGAAGTGATTGTGTCTATCATGGAAAAGATACTCCTCCAGGTGCCCTATTTGTCTTTTAATGAGCTTCTGCAGGGTTCTCCAGGCCCCAGGCTACTTTTCTTGCAGATTTTTTCACTTATCAAATGATCCCTCATTGCAGTCCGAGGCGGTGGCATTGGCAGTCTGGAGAATCCTGGGGTGTTTCTTTTTACACTGACCCTGTCCATAGAAATTCTGCCTGGGATAGTTGTCTCTTTGCTTAGGTCAAAGGACAGCTTCTGTTGTGCAGAGGGAGACGTTGGATGGTGAGGGAGTCTTCGAGGTCCCTGCAAAACTGTTGCTTCCAAATGGATGAGACGCCAATTGGAGGTGTAGGAGTGAAATTTTGCTGGCATCAGTTAAAATAGATTGATAGGAGGGAAAGTCATGGAACTTATTAATGTATACAGCCAAGAATCTCAGAGTGCAATTAATTGCCCACTAACCCTTGAAGTTCAGAAGCTTATATGCCCTTTTTCCAGGAAGGAAAAGGGGGCTAGAGGAGCACATATGGTTTCTAGGGGTAGTAACTGATTACTAGGGGGAATGAGTAGATCTTGGGAACAGAACTTTGATGTTTTTTTTTTTTTTATTTGAATGATCCCAAGAGACAGACACTATCTTGTGACAAAAGTTCATCCAGGAGTGGTTACCCCTGTCCCTATAGATAATAGATTTCAGGGAGAGAAAAGATAATGGTGTTTTTCAGGAGGGTTAAGGCAGATAAGGGATTATCAGAGTCTTTTGTTGAACCTGCAGGAGCAAGGGTCAAGAGGTGTGCATGTGTGTGTGTGTGTGTGTGTGTGTGTGTGTGTGCATGTGCATGTGCACCCATGTGCGCATGTGCATCTGTGTATATGTGTGAAGAGGAGGGAAGCTGGGGGAAGACCAGGGACACCTTCAACCTTCAGTCCAAGGCCACTTATCCAGTTTGACACATCAAAACAGTACACTTGAGGTGTCTTTTTTAGCTGTATTATTTTCTCTCCCAACAGAGGCTTTTGAGAAAGGCTGTGGTAAGCATTACATTGAATAGGTCCTCTCAGGTTGTCAGAATTGAGAACACAGTAGATGTTAGGTGGAAGAAGGCAAGCCAGTGAGCAGGAACTGGACCAGTGGGTGATTTTCTTGAGTTCTAATGCATGTTGACAGCAGTGCTGTGTGTTACTAGAGTCTAGTGCTGCAGCTGCCCACCACTCAAACTGACCAAAATCCAGGAGACACAAGTTGGTGGAAGGACTCCAGGAATGCAGAGCTGTCTCTGAGGAAGGTAAGAGAGCCCCTCCAAGTTCTGCCTTGAGGGAGCCAATGGTGCAGAGGACCTTTGGGGAGTTAGGAAAGGCATCCACCACTGAAGGCTGTGCATGTTCTTTCCACTGGAGCATCTGCCTTCCCCAGAATAAGAGAATGGGCTTTCACCACCTAGACAGGAATCTGCATTTTCTCCTCAGACAGATGCAATGCAAGTTATGCTTGGCATTAGTTGATGTCAAAGAAGTACCATTTACTATGGAGCCATTTGGATGGGAATTTGGGGCAGAAGGACAAAGGTGGGGGGGACACTGTAAGATGTATGATCAGGTTAGTCTGCTGCTTCAGGCTAGAGAGTGAAGTTTTTAAATATTTTTTCTTAATTGAGACCTCTGTATTAAGGAAATGCAGTACCTGTCTTTTATTTTTTGCTTCAGAAAAATCTGACCAGGCCACAGCCTATAGTGCACCCCGATAATCCTAGCTGCTTAGGAGGCTGAGGCAGGAGGATTTTAATTCAAGGCTGGCTTCAACAACTTAGATAGCATCTCTCTCAAAGTATACAACAGAGCTGGGGATATAGCTCAGTGGTAGAGTGCCCTTGAGCTTGATACTGAAGGGAAAAATCCAATCTAGGATGCCCTCAGTTCCACGACAGCCTCCCTCCTCCCTATTTTATCTTCCGCCTGTGCCTTCAGGAAAGTTGCAAGATTGCCTTACTTGGAAGTAAATTCTAATCAAGCAGCCTCCAACTCTGCAAAACTTTTTAGTATTTTAGAGTATTATAACACAGAAGTTGGCTTTGAAATTTTAATTGGATGAAAATGTCTTCATATTTACAATAAAATTTTTAAAATTAGATTTTAACAAATTCAAGTATCATTCCCAGGCTCTCCCACTTGAAGAGGTACAGCTCTGCTGTAGCAGAAGCTTAGAGCTCTGTTCGTCGCCCATTCCCATCAGTCATCAGTTCATCCCAGTCTTTCCTATGGAGGAAACACTTCTGTTTTGTTTTTGCATGAACTCAAGCCATTTGTCACGCTTTTGAGAACTGCAGTGATAGGTGTTATAAAATAATGTTTAAATTATGGCAGCTTCGTGACACTGTGACTTTTCGATTTGTTAAGTATGTGTTATTGTTTTTTTTTTTCTGGTTATTAAATATTTTATGTAGTGTTTGGGTACCAGAAAGGTAAAGGTTTGTAAAATGTGTGAAATGATGAGTTTTTAATCACATGGGGGAAAAAAAATCTGATGAGTGGAAAAAGAAATCAGGAAGCTCAGGATAGAGAACATTATTATATGCGGTATATCATGCATAGCAAAGAAGAGACTTGTCATTTTTATTGCTTGTACAAGTGAATCATGGATGCATTATTTTTCAGTTCTTTTCTGTATTTTTTAGGTTCTCAATACTGCACACATTTTGTCACCAGAAAAATTAAGACTTTGCAAAAGAATGTAGTCATATGATATTTTTCCTTTGGATCTATTCATAGAGAATTTATTAGGGCCATTTAGCTAGTGGTTGTTTGTCTTGTAGGCATAGAAATTATACATCTTGGTGCTTTTCTGGATAACAGTGTGATATTCAATACTGATGGAACCATGTTTGGGATTAAATTCTGATTTTTTACCCCGGGGCTGAATAGGTAAAAGCTGCTTGTATGACTGGAGGTCAAAATGTTGCACGGACCTTCAGAAATAGTCCCTGAAAAGTACCGATTGATATATACTTCATTTTTGTAATTTTATTAAAGGTGCTCTATGAAAAATAGAGATGGATGTGTACTGAATATGCACTCGTATACTGAGGTATATGCAGAAGTTTTCTTTTTGCCTAATGTGTATAAGGTAGCAGCAAAAAACTGTTATCACAATGGTGGTATCTTGACACAAATAAAAACATTGCAGCTGTAATCAGGGGAGAAAATTCAACATGTGTGGGCAAACCATTGAGCCTACTTTACATTCACTGGGCATATAAACGGAAAATACTGCAAAAATCAGCCTCCCAATGACTGTTTTTCTTAGTGATAAATGTATTTCTTTTTAAAAAATCACTTGAAAAAATGCTACATATCAAATCGCTTATTAAATGTGTAGTACTCTATGATTGTTCTGCTAGTTTGTGCATATCCCCTATAATTATTTTTATTTTACATTGTCAGTTTTCATCTGTAAGCCACATGAGAGATATGATATTTCTATAACTGAATTTCTAATATGTCTGAGCTACACTGTGTATGTTCCTTTTGCTTGTTTGGATTTTGTTGACTCTTTGCATTTTCAGAGTAGGACTATGGAATCTTACATTTCTGGTTAGTAATGCTTATTTAAAAGAAATGAACAAGGGCTGGCCAAATAGCTCAGCGGATTGCAGGTGCTTGCAGGTGAAGGGGCTGGGGGTTCAATCCCAGGCCTGCCATGCTGGCCCCGCTGCACAGGACATGCTGAGACAGCAATTGAGACTTGGGGTAGTGGCATGTGCCTATAATCCCAGCTTTTGGCAGGCTGTAAAGAGGAAGACCACTATGAGTCTGATCTAGTAGTGAGACCCTGAATACCCTGTAGAGCCTTCCATAATATATATATATATAAAAAGAAGAGAATGAAATGAACAGTGAAAGAGGACAATATATATATATTTTAAAAATTACTTTCCTATCTAGAATTATGAACCATTAGAAGGGCTGTAAGTTTCTGCAGGAATAAATTTGAAACTATTAAGTTAGTTTCTATAATTACCTAAAAAATAAAGATTATAGTTTTATGTAAAAAAAATTTCAGAAAATAAATATGACTGAATAAGAAAAGATAAGCAAAAGCGAACTGTCTGAAAACCTTCCAGCCGCTTTAGCAGAGTGAGCTGGTAAATGCTTACTATGTTTGGGATGTTTGTGATCGAGTCACAGAGCCTGGTACTCATTTCCTTTCTGCATGTGTGTGCATGGTAGTGGGAACACATATGGGGGAAGCGCTTGGTACTGAGGTTTACCCCTGGCTGGAATCCAGGTCTCCCGGCCTTGTAGGTCAGAGACGTAATTTTTCCATAAAACCAGAGGTTATCTATCGCTCAGGCACTACTACTAATAAGGCTGTAATTCATCAATCAGAGTGTCAGGTTATTAATTTACACTGGGGAATTTCACTGTAAGGAAGACCAGAGAAGCCAGCACTTACTGATAAATACTTCTTGTTGCTAGTGGGAGAGTCACTTTTAGCATGGTTGGCTCCTTGACTGCCACTGGGGATCTCTGGCTTGTGGGAATTCTCCTTGAAAAAGTCTCACTGTTTGCATTTTTATTCCAGGACATTTAAAGAGTGCCCACAGCATGCCAGGAAGTAGGAGATGGTTGGGGGAGGACTGAGAAACAGACCACCTTGCACCCCCCTCCCCGAGCTTACAGGAAAGACACAGGACTACTGTGTCAAGTGATAAATGCTCAGAAACACAGCAAGTCATGGGAACTTTGCTCTTGAGAAAGATCATAGCTAAATATAGTGTTCCAGTCTCATCACTCTCTTAACATGGACTTCTGGTAAAATATGCTGTCTTCTTGTATGATTTCATTTTTGCATTTATTTCCAACTTTTTCATGTGTTTATGTTAATAGTATGCTGCGTATCACCAACCTTGGCACAACATAAAAAATGCATTGGTAATCAATGGCCTTTCTGAATGGTCATGAAGCCTAAGGGGTGGGAGGAAAAGAAAGAATAAAAGGCCATATGGTGAACTAAACACCAGGTGTATAGTGAAAAGATCTAGGGAGAAGGTAGCTTAGCTTTTGGGGTGAGAAGAGAGGTGGGGCCATGGGAAATTTTAAGAGCTAACAGGAAAAGTAGGGGGCAGGTGAAAAAGTAGAATGTTTTGAAATGAAACCGAGTTGTTCTTACCTTTTGAACACTTTCTTTTTCTTTATAATATTTATTGTACCTTTTGGATCTTATTTACTTTTGTAGTTTCTTATACTAGGGAGATAATGTGGTGTTTGCTCATGCAAGATTGGTTTATTTCACTTAGAGTATGGTCTCTAGAGGAATGGAGGAAAGGGAGGGATCTATGTACACTGAAACAAGATAGCTGAGATAAGTGTGCCACTGATTTCTATTAGTTCATTGAAAGCAACAGTTGGTATTAAAATTATTCAGTCAATTTTGCATGCCTGTATCTGGCAATCTGAGCAACCCCTTTGCAGACAACAGTATGCAATAGCCAATCATTGTTAATTTCCTAGACCATGCTTTGAAATTCTGTATTATTTATGTTGTTTTTTTTTCTTTTTAAAATAAAAGAGAAATTAGACTGAGGCATTTGAACATTGTTTTGTGTCCACAGAATTTGAAGTGTTTTGTCATGGTTAACCAGAGAGTGGTCATGAACAGGTGATACCTAATGTTGATAGCAGCGGAGGAGATGAGGCCCAAATTGCACAGACAGACATGGAAGACTCTTCCTCTGGTGCAAGTCTAGGGCTTATAGAAGTTCTAGGTAGAGGCATCAAACATTTGTTAAGCCAGTGAAAAGAAAAAAATTAAGAATTAATCCTGCAACGGGCAAAATTAGTCAGCAATCGATGGCTGAGACTGTTAACAGAGGGCCAAGCACTGCTGTAGGCTGTGATCCTCGGAAACTGGCCACATAGAGAAGATGCTCCCAGCATGGCTAGGAAGCAGGTCAGTTTTTGGTTCTTAGTGCTGGAGTAAGAGAGGGAAGGTGATGTGTTTGATTGATTCGACCATATTCAGTATGGTCCTTTTGCAGTCTCGTGGGGCCTTGATGGTTTGAAGGTATCCAATTTCCTTTATTTACAAAATATATTTTAATATCTGTTCGATACCAGCCACTTGCATTCTCCTTGTTTCCTGGAGCAGCATAGATCTTGTTTCTAGAACTGGAAGCGTCTTATGGCCCATCTCTAATTGTAAACAGTGAAGTCCTTCGCTTTGGCCATTTTAATTTACACAAAGACTGTCACTCTGTTTGAGATTAGAGTTTAAAATAGAGTCTTTAATCTTTCGATTCTTGATGCTGTATCTTAGTGAGGAAACAAATCTTCAAGTCTTTAGACTACAGCTGCTTTGCTGTGGAATCCTCTGACTGTCACCAGGACAATGTATCACACGCCCTTGAGCATGTCTTATAATTTCACAGGGCCTGGTGGAATTTTGCAGCGTGTGACTGCTGTGCCTAGGGGGAAATCATTGAATGATGCAATCTAACCTTGCATACTTGTCGGGCTGAGTTGTACTCCAAATCATTTCTTGATTTATCCTAGATGCTTCCAATGGTTTGTCTTTACAAAGGAGGTATGGGGGAGGAGAGCAGGAGAAAGGGAGAGGAAAGAGAGGAAAGTGGGTATATTCAATTCTAACTTGCAATCGCTTTGGATATTTTCATGAGCATAATGGATTATTTATTTTTTTCCGCTGAAAGAATTTTCCCATATGATAGAGCCTCTATTGGTCTCAGCGTTCTTGATTTGTCTTTATGTAGTGAAT
>PVKA01011980.1:47456-59393 GCA_004027165.1 Ctenomys sociabilis
TATAATCTGTAATATAACTTTAATTATAGTATATGTTATATTCTATAATATATAATTGTGTAATATAATGTATATTATATAATGCTATAATATATATTTAATATATATAATTATATATTATATATATTATATATGAGCAGTCTTCTTCTCTCTCTCAAAATACTTTGCTGGGCCAGGGAGATTGCTCAGTAGCATAATCACTTGCCTGGCAAGCATAGGCTCCTAAGTTCAAACCTCAGTACCACAAAAAACAAAAAAAACTTTGCTGACTGAGGTCCTCTTTCTGTGTAATGCAAGGTGGTACAAGGCTCTGATAAGAGGAGGTGGAGTAGATGATGCAGGGGTGTGGCCCAGCTCAGGCTTCATGGAAGGGCTACTTGGTCCAGCTGCTAAGCTGGATGCTAAGTGACCCGATAGGCCAGTAGTACCCGCAACATGGATTTATTGTCCCAAACGGTGACTTGTATTTTGGGCTGGATGAGGCAGACAGCCTGAGATTTCACCGGATTATACAGAATGGCATGCAGTTTAAAACCTAGGAGATGGTTATTTCTGGAATTTTCCATTGGGCATTTTAGGACCATCGCTGACTGAGAATAACTGAACCTACTGAAAGCAAAATGACAGATGAGGGCCACGCTGCTAACATAATTTCATGTCATTAACTATATTCTTACTATTGGGTAGCCATCACCACCAATCCATTTCTAGGGCATTTTCAGCTTCTCAAACTGAAGCTCTGTGCCTGTTAAGTAACAAGTTTCTATGAGTGTGGCCGTTGCTAGCTACCCTTCTGCTTTCTGATTCTGAATTTATTCTTGTTGTCTCCTCTGACTGGACAACAATATGCATTTGTGACTAATTCCACATCAGTGACTTGACAAACTAATGTCTTTAGAGTTTATCCACATGGCCCCACATACGTGGTTCCTCCTTTTTAAAGGCTGAATAATATTCCATTGTTTGTGGGTACTATATTTTGTTTATATCTTGACAGACACTTGTATTATTTACCTTTTAACATATTGTGAATAATTGAATGAAGATCTGAATACAAATACATTTTTGTATTGTTTTAAAAATGGTAGTAAAGTAAATCTTTTATGGAAAACCACTGTGAGGGACACTTGAAAAACATGGTGAGCATTTAATAAATTGGTGACACACATTACCATTTACCAACCTCCCATCCCCAGATATCACCACTTGCTTGAAACACACTTCTCCTATTGTTCTTGCCACTTTCTGAAATTGTTCTGAAGGTTCACTTTGTTGACTGCTTGTACAAGTTGTGATCATAAATATGTTGAATGCTGTTAGTGTGATTCAATAAGAGGCAGGCTTATGAGCATTATTGTTTGTCCTTGTCCACCTTTCTCACTGGATTTGGAACTGTGTGACTTATGGCTCTTCCCAAGGTCAAAATGACCATGAAAGGTAAAAGATTCAGGACATCGGGGCAGCCAGGTGTGAGCAGTTAATGGCACTTACAAAAGGGGACTTCCAGAACTGCTTCAGAAGGTAACAAGAATGATGGAATAAATATGGGCGGCTTAACTGTTTTGATAAAAAGCTAGGACAGCTTTCCCAATCTGATCTTATCAATTGACTCCTGGAAAAATGAACACTTTAAGAGGGAGAATAAAAGATACACAGGACACAATTTTAGAATGTTAATAATAACTATCTTTCAGTTTTTGCCTTGAACCTGAGAATTTACCTTGGCTGACAATTACATGAGTAGGGTTTTTAAAAACTGAATGTACTATGATTTTAGTTATCTCCTAGTGAAGCAAAGAAACTTCTCTGAAAAAAATAGCATAAAAGTGGACATACATTACACAATGGATTCTAGAGCATTCAAGGCTATGAGCTCATTTGAATTTTCACTTTTTCTCCTGATAGGAAGGGGATAATCTTTCACCTATAAAATAAGTGCTACATAAGAAGTATCCTGAAGGACCAGCCTGATAGCTTAGCAGACTAAAGCACCTGCTTAGGCAGACGCAAGGACCAGAGTTTGATCCCCTGTGTGCCTTGCTGGCTCAGTCCCCAGGGTGCACTGAGAGGGTGACTGAGACTGGGCATGGTGGCACGCACCTATAATTCCAGCACTTAGGAGGCTGAAAACAGGAGAATCGCTATGAGTCCGATCTATGTAGTGAGACCCTGTAGACCTTGTCCTAAATACTTAAAAAAAAGAGAAGTGTCCTGAATTCACCCAACTCTTGCAAGGATGGTGTAACTGTAAGTGGCTATCCTTTTACAAACCACTTTTTGACTATAGCTTTCAGCTTTTGATGGTGCAGTTGTATTAATTTTTAATCTAATTATTCCACATGAGGAAGTGTTGTGTACCAGCAGTTGAATTATAGCAAAGGAGGAACAAAGTAATGTTCTGGTCTTTGAAAGAACCTTAACTTGTGTGGTCTACACAGTGCTTTATTAGTCTTGTCATGTCCCCTTCTACTTTGAGACAATCATCAGCTTATACTTGAACACCCATCTCTTCTCTGTCCCAAAGATGTGTGCATTCAGCAGCCTGGGAAACAGGTATTATGTCACCTTCTAGAGACCTACTTCTCTTGGTGCCTGTAGGACCAAGATCTATTTTTAAAAATAAGGAGTGATTACCTGAAGCCAAAGAGAGATAAGAAAATAAAAAGATTGGCGTCCCATGCTGTATAGAGAAGCAGCATCTCCAGGTGCTGCAGAGGGTGGACTGCAACAGCTCAGGCGTTATGATCTGGAAGCCTGGTCGCCTCTTTAGCCTAGGTTCATGTTTTAATCTTGCAGCTTCACTTCTTGTTTGCTTTTTCCCTATTGCCACTTTCCCTCTAAAATGCTAAGTATTTTATAGACACGATGCATTCCCACAATAAGTTTGCAGATATGCCTTGTTATTCGTGCTTGAATCTTAAAGAAGTGGAGGAAACTTACCCAGTATCTGATTGTTTCTCAAGTGTGTACCCCGAGTTTCTGTCCAGTCTGGCTCTGATAACTTTATGTGCTATGACACTAGAGAGCAAAAAAAATCATCAGAGCTTTCAGGGCTCAGCTTTCTTCCTAGGGGGCTGTGGTCATTAAGGCAACTTTTCCTCCTTTTTCTACGCTTCCTGTCCAAGTTTTTGTCCTCGTAGCATTACTTGGGCCTTTGTGTAGGTATCCATCCAGCTGTCCCCTCCCATTGGTGACCTTTCAAATGAGTGCCTCTTGTTTTGCTATGCAGCCCCCTTTCATCTGTCCTTCCTGTCCTCCCAATTTTTTTCAAATCTCCATTTCCCTTGTCATATCAGTTTTCTCACTTATTTTAATTGTTTGCTGTGCCCTTTCCTTACTGTTGAGCAGATCACTTGAATTTTCTCTTATTTGCCCCTACTTCAGAAGGATTTTTTTTTTGGAGGCCTCAGGATAGTCTGGTTTAGCTTCAGCATGTGGGGATTGAACCACAGCATCCTGAGCCTGACTGCTTTGTTTAAAAGCAGGCACTTAACAAGGGAGCTAATGGGCAAGCCCCTGGCCCCTACTTCAGATGCTCACCTGTGTTGATCTCTGATCAGCCTGTTGGAAACTTGACTCACTGCCCCAGGATGGGCTTTCTGATCATCCTAGCTGAAGTTCTTTCTCCCTTCTCCTATTCTCCTTAGCACTGTCCCGTTACTCCGTTTTGATACTGCTTATCTTTTCAACCTTGGATTGTGAATCTGTTCAAATTCAGAGGGAATTAATTTAATGGCAGAGGCCTGTGCAAAATTCAGCCCATCTCTATGGTGCTCTGTGTTCATCTCATATCACCCTTATACATGGTCACTAAATGTCTTTAGAAAATTGGATGTCATCCTGATTTAGTGGTAGATAGTGATCGGAAACCTAGAGAGTAGCTTAGGTATAAATTAGCTTATTAAATTACCTTATTACAACAGTAGTTTGGAATTTGGTGGTAATCTGGGCTATGAGTGTCACTGACATGTTAATAAACAGGAAATGTGGATAGTTCTATCCAGGTGACTTCAGGGCGGCTGAATCCTGGGTTTCTGAATCCTGGTGTTCTGCAGGCTTATCTTCAGGAAATAAAAAATAAGAACATTTTTAAGTTCAACCATTAAAAACTCTGATCTGATGTTCTTTTTTTCTTAATTTTATATAGTTGGTAGAGTCTCACTGTAGAGCTCAGACTTGTGGTGATCCTGCTCTTTCAGCTTCCTTAGTACTGGGATTACAGACATGGGCCATGACACCGGGTCTTGGTGGCCAGCGCAGTGAGTCTGGGGTGGGGCCAGCACGGCATATGGTGCTGGGGATCTAACCCAGGCTTGCCTTGGCAGGGGCTTAGACTGGTGAGCTATCTCTGTGGCCCCGATCAGATGTTCTGATGTGGGTCTCACACTTCAGTATTTGAATTTATTTATGTCTAGTACTGAGGGATTAAGCCGAGGGCACTGTGCATGCAAGACAAGTGTTCTGCCACACAGATATTTCTCTAGTTCTGTATATTTGTGTTCTTAATTTGAGATGAGGTGGTTTCATCGAATTGTTCAGGTTGGCCTTCAGTTTTCAACCCGCCTGCCTCAGTCTCCTGAGTGACTGGGACTAGAGATGTATACCATTGTGTCTGGGTGGTGTTTTATTTTTAACACAAGAAATTTGGAAGATAGAATTTTGGGGAGAAATTTATGATTTCTTTTGAAAACATGCTCAACAATTTTGAAAAATCATTAACAGATTTTTCTTCTTCAGAAACAGATTCAATTTACTTTTATTTCTATGGTAATGTCAAAATTAATTTTTTTTCTAATGCCAGGTTTGTATCCTAGTTGTAATAGGATAGTTTTGCAGATGCCCAGGCAGGCTTAGGCTGATAAAATCCTAACTCTGAGCAATGAGTTTGTGGTAGATATTCAGGGTCAGTTCACGTTCACAGGATATAGAAGCTTGAGTAATAGGAAAGATTATACTTAAAGCTCCAAAATGAAAAATTTTATGAAGTGTGACTATGATCAAGATGCATTTGATGAAGGAGAGTTAAAAGGCATGCAGGAATAATATGTAACTCCTGTTCATTGTATAGGATTGTCATATTTTTCTCCCTCCTTAGCTAATTCCATTCCATTTATTTTTATTGTTGCGGTTACTTTAGTAACCAAATTCACTTGTGTCATTCTCTCAGTGTTTGGGTGGGTACATGGCACACTAATTTTAATTGAAGTTTTTCTTGTCTGCTCAAGATCTTCATTACCAACTTGAACTTTCTTCAGATGCAGCAATTCAAAATATCTTCAGAGAAAATTAAAGTGTGTGGAGATGTTTTTCTCTTGCTGAGTGGCTAAATTTTCTATGCTTCTATTCTATGAGTGCCTCTTTAAACTTCTCTTCCCTGCCTTCTAGTTAGCTGTCCACCATGTTTAGCAAATGTCTTTGATTATTTGGAAGAAGAATTGGCAAGATTGCTGGGTGAGCACTTGGCTACGTGCGCTAAGGTAGTGACGTTATTTATTGAGAGCTGCGGCAAGTGGGTACGAGGTAGAGACCTAGGGAGCCAACTGCAACTGTCAGATGTAGGACAGCTCTCTTAGGATTTGAGACTATAATTGTATTTCCCATCCTGGACCCTTTTTCATTGTTACACAACTAGATTTATAGCTGTGTTATGAATGGAAGAGTGTGTTGGATTTTCTTTCTGAAGTCCGTAGAGACATTTAGCATCAGAATCCTCAGGGTGATAATTCTATGATGAAGGAGATTGAGAAATATAACAAATTAAATTCTCTCCTTTTTTTGTGAGACAGAAATAATCTCACTTTGTTTGTAGGACTTTTTCAAATCTGAGCTTAGAGTAACCAAAATGGGATTATCAATTATATATTTTAATTTAGTTTTTAGAAGCAAATTGAGGGCCGGGGAGATAGCTCAGTAGAATAAGTGCTTGCCTGGCAAGTGCAGGGTCCTGAATTCAATACCTGGTACTGAAAAAAAAAAAAGAAACAAGAAAATTGAAACTTAATGTAGAACATATTACTGTATATGTAAACGTGTATAACAATTTAACATATATAGAACTTTAATCCAAATATATATATGTATATATATGATACATATATATATATATGTATCATATATATACATATATATATGATCATATATATATGATACATTGGTAGACTTGTTGACATATCTATCTTGAGAAGTTATATACATGGTAGGCACTCAATTTTTAAAACAGTCTCAAACTCCAGAACTTAATTTAGTTAAAATTCAATCTTAATGCTCTACTTGTACTTCCCATTGAATTCTTTCCTTTCAAAAGGGCTTCCTGGAATTTTCTCTTCTCTTGGCAAACAGATTGGCATATCTAAAGTGACTTTTTCTTGTCAGAAAAAAAGTTTTTTTTGTATGCAGGGTCTCACTACACAGCTCAGATTCGTAGTGATCCTCCTGTTTTCAGCCTCCCTAGTTCAGGGATTATAGGCATGCACCAACACGCCCAAACTCCATTGCTGGCTCAGCATGCCCAGGGGCAGGTCCAGCATGGCATATGGTGCCAGGGATCAAACTCTGGCCCCTGCACTTGCCTAAGCAAGCACTTAGTCCACTGAGTTATCTCATTGGCCCTAAAAAATACTTTCAAAACACAAAACATTATTGGTTAACTTGTGAAGCTCTAGTTTTAAACCTTTGGAAGAAATAAAATGGAGGCATATACCATATTGATGGTACTTTTATTCATTTTCTTAAATGTTATTGGTATCTTACTAATTTTATTTTTTTATGTATTTTAAGGAAGGGTCTACAAGGTATTTAGGGTCTCACTATTAAATCAGATTCCTAGTGATTCACTTTTTTACAGCCTCCCAAGTGGTGGGATTACATGTGTGCCACGCCTAGTCTCCATTACCATCCCAGCATGCCCTGGGGGTGGGGCCGGCATGGCAGGCCTGGTGATCGAATCCCCAGCCCCTGTACCTGCTTGCAGGTGCTTTAATCCACTGAGATATTTTGCTGGCTTATGACTTTCTTTTGTTTTCTTAATTTTTTTCTTTCTTTTTGTTTTTATAGTTATAGCTTTGTTTTAGAGGGCATTACTATTATTTCTCTCCTCCTCCCTATTTTTTCTGAGTTAAATTCCCACAGAAATGACTTACAACTTGCCTGTTTTACACAGCTTAAAACTAATGGAGTCCTGGTCTCAGTAAAATTATACTTATACAGAAAACTTTATAATTCCAAGTTTTTTTTTAAAAGAAAAAATCAGACACTGGTAATTTCTAAGTGAAGAATGTAATACTATAAGTCCCCTCAGGTTGGAAACCGTATCTCTAATTTTGTTTCCTATTTTGAAGCTGAATAAAGTACTATATATGTGAGAAACACTCATTAAATGTTTAGTGATTTATTGGTGACAAAAGAAGCATATTGAATTATTTAGACAAGATATCATGCCTACATCTTGTCCTCTGAATAACAACTATGAAGATAACAATATGTAATGTATTAATTATGGTAACTGTCATACTGACCTGTTTTGAAACTGTTTCATTGCTATTTTATTTTTTTCATTAAAATGAATAAAAGATTAAAAAAAAAATTAAAAAAAGAAATTGTTGATTTTCCTGTTCTAATTTGGCTTTAGTAGCAATTGCTAAGGGCTTAGCTCTTGACCTGTCTACTGAAGTATACTTTACTGTAGATTTCCAAATTCTTTTCCCCGGCAGGCATACTTCTGCTTCCTGGAGCTGCTAGCTGCTTACAGAGCACCATTACCATTCCAGGTCCATGTAGCTGGTAATGGCTTTTCTCAGTAGGAAGTTGCCCTTAAATCCTTTATTTAAAATACACATCTGTCTACTGGCTAATCCCTACCAAAGAACCAATAGTGGTTCCCTTCTCCTTACTGATTCAAATACAGAGTTGCATGCTGGCTTTATGTCTTTTGCAGTTTACCCTGATAAACTATTTGATTCCAAAATAGAATGACTATAAGATCAAATTTCAAACTCATTGTGAAAGACTGAGAAGTGTTAGAGGAAAATGGAGAAGGAGAAAGAGGACGGATGTGTGGCCCATGGTCCTTAAATGTCTACTTACTTATATTCCCCTTAACGAGTTTCTCTCCATCTTTGACCTGTGGGCCTTCTGGATGCTGTGTGATGTAGATTTATTTCAGTGAATTTCCAAGACCTCCCCTGGTTTCTTTTGGACACCTGCTCCTTTCTGCTACTTGCTTGTCCAATTTCTGGTGAGCCTGTTGGGCTTCTTGTCATCTCCTTCCTCTCCCAGTCTTTGTGATGAGCTAGTTTCTCTTCCACTCTTAGTGGAGTCCTATTGCCCCTTCAGGATTTATTTCTCCATCTCTTTATTTAATAGCTTTCCTGCATCCATAAAATGTTCAGTTACTTGAACTTGGTATTCTTAGCACCTTACAACTTAGCATTTACTTACTCTGCCATGTAGTCTTTTTTTTCTCTCTCTCTAACTAAATCTAAGACATCCCACACTATTTTTTCCAGCTTTATTGAGATATACTTGGCAAAGTTATAAATATTCATGGTGAGTTTTCATTGTAGAATGATTATCAGTAAAATGAACACATCCATAATCATATTCAGAGAGTTGTTTGTGAAGATGCTTGTATCTGTTGTCTTGAAAAATTTTGAGTAAACAGTATTGTACTATTAATTATGGTCACCATGATTCCATCAGATCCTCAAAATTTAGTCACTGTGTAACCAGAAGTTTGTGTCCCTCGACCAGGGTTTCCCTATTTCCTTTGCAGCTCATCCTTTGGTGGCCACATTTTACTTCTGCTTCTGACACTTTGACTTTGACTTTTTACACTCCAACATATCAGGGAGATCACGTGATATTTGTCCTTTTGCATTTGGTTTCTTTCAGCTAGCATAATGTGCTTTGGACTTTAGCCATGTTGTTGCAAATGGCAGGATTTCCCCATTTTTTTATGGCTGAATAATATGTTGGTATTTTTGTGTAAACACAAACACACATATACCACATTTTCTTTATTCAGTCATTTTCAAGGAATATTTAACTTATTTTCATATCTGATTATTGTAAACACTGCTGCCGTGAATATTGGGATGCGAATAGCTCTCTGACATAATTACATTAGCGTATACACCCAGTAGTGGGGTGGCTGGGTCATGTGGTAGTTCTATTTGTTTTGTGTTTCTAAAAATGGAGTGCAGGGCATCTTGTGTGCTGCACTACGTCCCTAAGCCTGGCAGTTCTTTCGCTATTGTTATTTATTCTTAGTGTTCTCTGTGCTGATGGGGAGTGTAACCAAGAATTTGTTCATAGTAATATTCTACCACTGAGCTACACCTCTGCCCAGTTGGTGCTGTTTTTTGACAAAGCTCCATTCTTTTTTTTTTTTTTTTTGAGACAGGGTCTCACTATGCAGTTCAGGCTGGCCTTAAGCTCACTTTGTAGCTCAGGCTGGTCTTGAACTCACAACAAGCCTCCTGCCTCAGCCTCCCAAGTGCTGGGATTACAGACATGCACCACCATGCCTGGCTAAAGCTCCATACTTTTTGTAGGAATGGCTTTGTAATTTATATTCTCACCAATAGTGTATAAAGATTCAATTTTCTAGATATATGCTTCTTCTTCTTTGTCTTTGTCTTCCTGTTCCTCTTCTTCTTCCTCTTCTTCCTCTTCCCCTTCCCCTCCTCCTCCTCCTTCTTCTTCTTGGTAATAGTTATCCAAATGAGTATGAAGTGATATCTCCTTGAGCTTTTGTTTTTCTTTTTCAGTAGTGGAAATTCAACCTTAGGGTCTTTTTCCTGAGTTCAATCCCCAACCATTTTTTATTTTTATTTTTTATTTTTTATTTTTTTTACTTGATACAGAGTCTTGTTAAGTTTGATAAACTCTGCTTAATATGGGATTTTCCTCCCTTGGCTTCTCAGAGTTCTAGGGTTACAGGTACACTACTTTGGATTTTGACTTCTCTGATGATTACTGATGTTGACCTTTTCAGTGACCTGTTGGCTATTTGAATGTCTTCCCTTGAGAAATGTTCATTCAGGCCATTTGCCCATTTTTTAAACCTAAATGTCTTTCAATTGCATGACTTGCTCATGTATTTTGGATATTAATTCCTTATGAGATGGTATATGGTTTAAAGAAATTTTCTCTCATTGTGAAGATTACCCTTACATTTATTTCAAAACAAAGGATGGCTTCCTTAGATGTTTTAAGTTTGATGCAATTCTACTCTTTTATGTTTGTTTTTGTTGCCTATAATTTTGGTATTATAGTCACAAAATCATTACCAACATCAAAGAGCTTCTTATCTCTATTTCTTTTCCTCTATGAGTTTTATTGGTTTAGGTATTATTTTTGAATGTTTGATCCATTTTTGTGAAGTAAGATAAGGGTTTAGATGTATTCTTATGCATGTAGATTTTCAGTGTTTTCAAATGCCATATATTCAAGAGAGTATTATTTCTCAGTTGTGATTCTGTCATCTCATTTAAGATTAATTGACTGTATGTGAAGACTTCTGGGCTAGTGAAAGTGACTTAGTATCTCTGCGCCTTTTCCTCCCTCTACTTACTGGGGTTCGTATTTCTCACCCCTAGTGCTGCTACTTAGTATCAAAGATAATTTGCTCCTGGGGTCTATCAAAGAGTTAGGCACTTCCAGGCATTTAATATTATTACCTTCTCCTCCAAAGTACATGGTTAGGTTCACAATAGATGTTCATTAAGAACCTAAGAAAAATACTTAAACCATTAAGAAGGAAAGCTGAGTGGCTCAACTTTAGAAAAGCAAAATAGGCAGGAGATAGTTTAACAGTTCTTTTAGATGATTCTAATCTGTAAGTTTACAGCTCCAGATCTAGCAGAAGGAACCCTTTTCTTATGTATTGTAGCTGGATCTCAAGGTTATTAAAGCAGGGTTGGCTGTGTTATTTGCTCTATTACATTAGATTGAATGGATGCAGGAAGATATACCAGTGCTCTGAAATGTATGTCAATACAAACATTCCTAAATATCAGTTATACAACATTATTAATTAAAATTACCTGTTTTTCCTTGCACGTGTGGGGCCCTAGCTTTGATCCTTAGTACCAGTCACTTAGAATTAAAATTTTAGTTGATTACATGGGACTTAAGTTTTGTTTTAAGCTAATTTCTTTAAATTTATGATAAGTGTATTAGAACTTCTAGTTGACTTCTGCATGCCTTCCACAGTACATATTTATATACTTACTGCCTACATGAGGAAAACAATAAAAAATAACTTTTTTGTGGAATTTCATTAAGAGTCAGACTTCTTTGGTACAAAAGTATAGTATACTGTATTTTCTTTCAAATGAAACTGTATTAGAAAAGTCATATATAAAACAATATTTTTGAAGTCTGTGGGGGTATTGATGAAATTTAAAAATTCTGCATATGTGTCATAAGTTTCTCCTCTTAAAATATTGATATACAACCTGTCTCAAATGTAAATTTATAGCTCCAAATATTAAGTATATTTTTACTTGGTATTAGGGATCAAATCCAGGCCCTTGCATGTGCTAGGGAGAATTGATATTATTAATAATGTTATGTAACCCTGGAGTTTGCACTATTGGTTCAGCCAGTGTTTGTTAGAGATGTTCCATCATTAAGGCAACACTTTCTTTGTGGAAAATTGGCTCAAGTTGACTTTAATTTGCAAATGGGGATTCATTCAAGTTTCTTTTATTTATTTATTTATTTTACACTTCTCTTTTTTATTTTATTTTATTTTTGTTTTATTGAAGTACAAATATCAATGAGACAGTTTTAAGATACCTTGACAAGATGGATTTGATAAATTAATACATTGCAAACTGTTTTCATAATGTTTTGGTATCATAGGAGGTACATACATGATATTATACTTATAGACATTATTATAGCATATGACTCTTATCAGTAAAGAAAGAG
>PVKA01011981.1:0-17897 GCA_004027165.1 Ctenomys sociabilis
AAGAAAAAAATAGGGTAACAATGATAATACATTGCATATTGTTATCTTTAAACTAGTTACTTGGAGTACAACATACTAGCACTTAATTATCCAAACATTAGCACAAACCCTTCTTTTTAAAGAACTGAGAGAAATTAGTGGCGTAACTATCTTAACATATCTATGTTGAGTTATGCTACTGATTTTCTCCATTCCCACCCGTTTCTCTTTCCTCTTGAAGCCTCTTCCTACGTTACAGTAGCTATTGTACATTTGGGATCTTATTTACTCTTTCAGTGTTTTATGCCAGGGAGAGAGTATGTTTACACATGTCTATCTGCTCTATTTCTCTTCTGAGTGCAGCCTCCAGTTGTATCCATTTACCTGTAAGTCTCCAGGTTATCCTTCTTCATGGCTGAGTAGCACTCTGTTGTACAGAAAGACCATATCTTTTTATGCACTCCTCAGCTGATGGGCATCTGGGTTGTTTCCAAGATTTAGCTGGACAAGTAGTGCTGCCATAGATTTAGGTGCACAAATATCGCAGTGGTATGATGTTTTTAATTCTTCTGGGAAAATGTCCAGAAGGGGACTAGCTGGGTCAAGTGGGACCTGCAACCCTTGTGGCTTGAGGCATCTCCACTCCGACTTCCATGGTTGCTGCCTCAGCCTACCCTCCCAGCAGCAGTGGAGCAGGGCTCCCGCCCCGCACAGCCTCCCAGCATTTGGTATGTCTTGGTACCGCCATTCTTCCTGGGGTTAGAAGGAACCTCGGCGTGGCTTTCATTTGCGTCTCCCCAGTGACCAGTGATGTGGGGCCTCTTCTCATATATCTAATTGCTGACTGTACGTCTTCCTCTGAGAAGACCACGTCTGGACTGGGGCTGGCATACATTTCTTCCCACATTTTGGTTGTCTCTTCACTCTTGCTGTGCAAAAGCTTTTTAACAAGATGAGGTCCCAGTTGTTGATTCTCTGATAGCTCCTGTGCCATCTAAATGGCTTCTTAAAATGCAAGAGAGCCTGTGAGCTGCTCTTAGTTTATTCATGATTCTCGAGGCTGGGACCTCTGTGGGTCACTGCCGTTTCTGGAGCCCACATGGGTTGCTCTGTGAACAGCCTCACTGACATCTCTTATTCCATCCGTGTGTACGGAGACCCACTGTGTGGCCCCGGGCACAGCAGCAGGAAGCAGGGAGGGGAGTGACTCTGCTTAGTGCTACTGTCCGGTCTGGGAAGGGTAAGGGACCCCCTCATGGGTCGTCCGCGTGGAAAGCAGCGTCTCCTCGCACTGCAACTCCAAAGGGGCTGCAAGGCTGAGCTTACACTGGATGGAATGGGTGGCGGGTGAATGACGCCAGCTCTCAGAGGGACGTTGCTCGCTGAGCCCACCCCCGGTACCAGTGCGGTGTGTGTGTGAAGTGGTGTGTGGCAGCTCACCAGGAGTCCGCTGCTGGACACAGCACCCAGCGCACGGTGCGGAAGGGTGGCTTAACTTGGCTTACAGCTTCAGAGGTGCAGCCATGGCTGGCTGGATCCAAGGAGGTGACACACGTGGTGCAAACTGTGATGAGCATGTGTAGAGGAGGGCGGGGGGGTGCACGTGCATCAAGGCTCAGCCTAGAGGTGGAGTGTCTGGCACTGCGGGAAGGTGGTCTGGGCCGTAAGGCTCACAATGAGAGACAGTGCTTCGTTAAGTCACTGCACTTTCATGGGCTCAGCGCGCATCACCTCCAGGGCCTGGGCAGGCCTGTCAGTGGATGGTGAGATAGTCGCATTGGAGAGGCTTTGAGAGCGGGGTAGCGAGATAGCACAGCGGACTAAGCCCCTGCTTGGGCAAGCATGGGGACTGGGGTTTGATCCCCAGTCCTGCAGGCCATGTTGGCCCTGCTCCTGGGGCTCACTGAGCTGGTAGTCGAGTCCAAGTGTGGTGGTGAATGCCTGTAATCCCAGTGCTGGGGAGGCTGAAAACAGGAGGGTCACTATGAATCTGAGCCGTGGAGTGAGACCCTGTACCAAATCCCAAAATGAAAAGAAAAAAAGAAGGTCTTTGGGTGTCAGGCCACAGTGCTTCAGCCAGCTGTCCAGAGATCGCTGACTCTGGCCTTTGCAACCCTAGGTGGTGTTTGTCCTTGGAGGTGCTGGTGGGGCGGTGTCTCCTGCACGGCGAGGAAGCTCACCAAGCTGCCCCCAGCCAGCCCAGGGCCCAGGCCCAGGCTGCCTGGCCTGGGCGCACTGCTCCGCCGTGCAGGTCCTCCTCCTTTCTCTCTCACCTCCTCCTCTGCCACCTTGCCGATGTGCCCACCACAGAGTCCTCAGCCTGTGGCAGGCGCCAGTCACCATGCAGCCACCGAGCACCTTGCCTGTGGCCCAGGCAGTGGGGTGAGTGGTGGCGCAGAGCCCTGGTCTTGCCCAGCTCTGGTGCAGCCAGGGAGGCCACTTTCCCTGCCCCAGGAGGCACAGCGCCACGGGCTGGCTCCCCGGTCCTCTTGGTCCCGCCGAGTTGCTCTGGAGTGGAGCCCTGTGTAGTGAGCGGGGCCCACACGCCAAGTTCACGACCAGTGGCCGTCTTCCCGCCTGCAGCGTCCAGGCAGCGTGACAAACGGCAGCGTCTCAGAAGAATTCCGGCTCTTCCCTCCCACTCTGATTACATTGTACCCATGGCATCTGGAGTGCAGGGCAAGGAGCACAGAGTTGAATTATGCAGCTTGCTGATATGCAATTAGGCGAAGTAGTAACACATGCTGCCTAATGGGGCCGGGCTGGGCCACGTAATTCCCGGGAACACGGCCGATTATGCAGTGAGTGCTGTGCACTTAGGAGCAGAGCAGCTGCTCAGCTCCCGGCCTCTCCGCCCCCACACTTTCCTGGCCTCTGTTGCTTTGGTCAAGTGCATCCTAGCCAGTGCAAACTCCGAGTGTGTGCAGATGCGGGGTTGCGTATTTTAAAATCTTAACTCTTCCGTGCACAAACAGGCTGAGGATGAGGCAGGGGCTTGGCACTTGGTGTCCTAGGAATGGGGAACATCACCCAGATGGCAATTAGGGAGCCGTGGGGGGTGCTTTTGCTGGTTTTGTATTTTGGTTTCGTTGGAAAGCTGCATTTCAAGTGCAAACAGGAAGTACATGAGAAGATCTCTTCTTAAAGTCAAAGGCCTCTCTCTGCACTTGGGTTTTTGAGCGTGAAAATGGGTATTAGCGAATGGAGGCCCTTTTATGAGAAATTCCAGCTAAGCGACAGTGGCTAAGGATGGCCAGCTGCAAGTTACAGTGCTGACAATGGATTACGGTGCTGACAGTGGATTATGGTGATGACAGTGGATTACGGTGCTGACAGTGGGTTATGGTACTGACGGTGGATTGTTAATTTAATTTGGCAGGTTTTACTGTTTCATTGCGTATTTGCCGCATGCCCTAGACCGACCTGAATCCTTTGAGGAACCTCAAGAAATATGAAATGCAGCCACCTATCTGCAGCTGCTGTGGGAGGCCATGACCCAGGCTCCTGAAGTGACTGATAGACGGTAACACAGCACATACAGCGTGGCATTAAATAGGGTTGTTGAAGAGAGGAAAAAGAAATCGGAAAAGGGAGCTAATGAGTCACGCCAGAGGCTTTCATCGCTAGAGGGAGACAGAGTGAGGCGTGAGGGTCAGCTCTGGGGGTCAGTGCTGGCTCAGCCCACGAGGAAGGCTTCTGTCATCCTCAGCTTTTACCTGAGGAGGAGAAACACAGGCTGACGGGTGTGAAGGTGCTTGTCTGCGATCCACAGAGGTGAGGAGCGGCGTGTGCCCACACAGAGTGGACGAGGCCCTGGGCTGAGGAGCGCTGCACAGTGGCCAGGAGCAGTCATTCAGCCCCCTCAGCCTGTGGAGCCCCGGAGTCTGAGCTTAGCTGCAGCCTGGGTCGGGGCAGCTCCTCCCTGTCCTCTCTCAGCCTGGCGGGCAGAGTCCGACCTCCCCGAGTGGCCATCACCAACAGGTGAGGAAGCGCTGGGGCTGGCGTGAGGAGCAGAAGACAGCGGCAGAAATCAGCAGGGCCCCAGACCCGTGGAATTCCCCTGCCCTGACAGAGCCTGCTCAGAGCCCAGGGGCTGGAGTGCACAGCAGCTGGGCCCGATGCCTTGTCCATCTGCCCTGGAAGCGCTTCAGGCTGCTGGCACGCAGCCTTAGTCTTCTGCTGCTGCCACCATGTGGCCCCATGTGCTGCGCATCCTCAAGGACTCCTGGGCTCGGGCTCACAGGAGCTGGGGCGGCCCCTGCAGCTTCTGTCTGCGTGGTGAGCATGCTCTGCAGAGCACTTGAGTTGGTGGCTGCACCCTGCAGTCGACCGTTTGCAGGCATTCACCTCTGTTCAGGCCGAGCATAGCACCATTCCTACAGTGGTCCTGACCTGAGCCCAAAAAGCACCCTTCCGGCCCTCCAGAATAAAGCCAAGCTTCGAAAGACAAGTGGGTTTCCTTCCAGAGATGCCGCGCGTCAGACCCTGTCCCCTGCCTGCCTATCCCCAGGACTCCAACCAGCCTCTGGCCCGGCTGCCCGTTGCACTCCTCAGCTTCTCATTGGAATCCGAGCATCCAGGTTCCAGCCCCTGATCCCCTTTGGATCTCATCCCCTGCCACCACCATGCTCTGACTGCACAGGTGCCTTCTGCCCCGGGGTCTTGGCTCAGTGCCCTTGCTTTACAGAGAGCAGCATACCCGACATCATGCATCTGGAGTCACCCTTCTCCCTTTGCTCAGATCCTCTTATAGCTCCCCCCATCTGTCTGTCTGTCTCCCTCTCCTCTCTTTTCCTCCACTCCTGGTTTGTTTCTGCAGTACTGGACACCAAACCCAGGACTTTATGTGTGCTAGGTAAGCTCTCCACCACCGAGTTACATCCTCAGCCCTTTACAAGTTATCTTTATATTGAGACAGGACCTTGCAAAGTCTTTGCGCTGTCCAGACTGTGGTCCTGCTGCCTCCGCTTCCTCTTAGCTCATGCCCCCTCCATGTTCTAGCCTAAGCTGGCAGAACGCACTTCCGCGCTCCTGCATTTCTACGTGATGAGTGCTGGCTGCTTTCTAGAGCGTAAGCTCCATCAGGGACTTTCAGCGATGCCTGACATGTGGCTGGTGCCTAAAGAGAATGTGTGCAAATTTAAAAGCCTGTTCATTCTCATTTGATAGGAAGTGCAAGGCCACTGCCCCAGTGAGGACGATGCATAACTGGGCCTCCTTCTTACTCTTCACTGTCTTCACTGCTGTCCCTAACACGGTCCCAGGGACAGGCGGCAGCTGGGGACAGAGATCGGACATGCCTTGCAGTTACAGGGCCAACCCAGGCACCCCGCAGGGAGGCCGCAGCTTCCTCCTTCTTTCCCCTTTCCTTCATTTTCCTTCGCTGTCTGCAGGCCGCAGCCTTGGAAAGAGGCAGCTCATTTGCATCAGCACCTCTGACTGCAAGCTGGGCTTTGACTTAAGCCCCAAAGCAGGCAGCATCATCTCCTGGGCTGACCCTTCTGTGTCTGTGGGGCATCAGCCGTGAGCCAGGAGCCCGAGGACAGGGCCAAGGATGGGCGTTGGCTCCTCCCAGGCTTTCTCCTCAGGGAGCAGCCAGCTCCCTCCTCGCTGCCCTCTTCCTTGCAGCTTCTCCACTCTCTAGCCACAGCCCCTGGTGACTGTGTTTACCCATGGCAGGGAGGAGCCAGGCGGGCCTGTGGTCAGCTTCCTGGCTTGGCCGTGACCTGGCTGTGTGACCCTGGACAGCTGCGTGGACCTTGGTCCTCTGTGCCATGGGTAACACAAGGGTGATGACATGCTCAGAGTGCGGCTTCCTGTGACCGTCTGAGAAATGATTACAGTTCTGACATGCACTTGGTAGAGCTTTCTCCATGTCCTCACCCAAGGACAGGTTTCATGTCTCCTCAAACAGCAGTCAAGCTACAGCTTGTCGCAGCCCCACTAGAGGCTGCGCTGCCCACACACCCCCCAGTGTCTCTGCAGCACTGTGTGGGCAGAGGAACCGCAGCCCAGGGTCCACACCACAGGACCACATCTACACGTGGGACAGTGACCGGAAGACCCGCCGGGGGCTGTGTGTGTGAGCAGCAGCTGCCTGGCACCCAGGAAGGTGGGAGAGGACAGGACCGAGTCCCTCCAAGGTCAGTGACAGTCGGGGCACAACCCAGGTATCATGTACGGCCCTTCCTCAGCAAGGGTGAGCAGTAAGAGCAAGAGGCTCTGAGACTCGACTTCTTCCCGCCTTGCCGGGTCACCCGCGGGCCCCAGGCAGGGCCGCTGTGCTCTGCCCCTGTCCCCAGTGCCGTGCTGTGTCCAGGCCCTGCAGGAAGCCTTCCCTGCACCACACTCTCCTGCTCCCCAGATCCCTTCCACTTAGTCCCTCTCTGTGTGTTTCTTTGCCCACCAAGCTTTGTGAGGTTGAGCACAGGACGAGGGCCACCTCGCTTGGTGGACAGCAAGTGGCGTGGTAGCCCAGGTGGGGGCCACAACAAGTCCTGCTTCCTCTGGCTGGCCACGTTTCTCACTTCCTGTCTGTACAAACATTGAACCATATTTCTATAGTCAACAAGGGAGAATTGGCAATTTCAGGTGTAGTTAACTTAGTCCATCTATTATTTTTTTGTTGAGACAGGATTTTGCTTTATGGTTCATGCTGGGCTTGAGCCCACCAGGTAGCCCAGGCTGGCCTCAAACTCACAGGGATCCTCCTTCCTCAGCCTCCCAAGGGGCGGCATTGCACCGTGTGCCCCCATGCTTGTCTGTCTCTTCTAGTACGGCGGTGCCTCCTTTCATGAGCTTAATGTGTTCCATGATATTGTTTGTGTGGGAAATGGGTTGTGGCAGTGTTTGTCATGTGATGTAGAACTTGCAAGCAAAAACAAAGTTTTGCCAGACGTTGCTGCAAACAAAAGTGCCTGTGAAGCGAGGCACCACGCTGACCGCACTGTAGGAGCATGCATTTTATAAGAAATAATTTGCCTACTGATTGACATTTAGGTTATTTCGATTTTATTTTGCAGATAGAAACAGAACTTGGCTAAGATAGGTACACACATGGGTTGTGTGTGTGTCTGTGATGTGTGCACTTAGACACTTGCACATTCTGCAGCAGGGACCTGCTGGATCCCTGGACACGGCGGCGCTGGGTCTGGAACTCACACCTTCCGCTTCTCACAGTCATTGGCACAGTGTGTTCCAGTGGCAGTGGCACAGAACCCAGTGCTGTCTTCTCCCGTGCTCTCCATTGGATGACAAGGTGCTGTGTGGGGCATTTTGAAATCAGTTATTATTATTATTGTTGTTTTGCAGAACTGGGGATTGAACTCAGGCCCTCGTGCTTGCCAGGGAAGTGCTTATTTCACTGAGCCATCTCCCCGGCCCATGAAGTCAGTTATTTTAGAAGATGCAAGAAAGCCCAGCCTACACCCAGCTCCGTGCTTAGTGCAGAGGGAGGGGTGCAGGGCGAGTGTGGCCAGGCGTCTCGGCTCTACCCCATGCACACTGGTCCACACACACAAAGCAGGTAATTTCATTGCTGCTGTCACCAGTCGGCTCCAGCAAAATTAGCTTGAGGGCTGCTGGGGTCACACTGAGCTGAGAGGCGCCTGTCCTTCCCCGTGCTCAGGTGTGGCCCTGAGCCCTCACACGTGGTGACACCACACCCTCACAGCTGGTCTCCCTGCCTCGGCACACACCAGCACCCATGATGGAGCACCCTTGAGCGAAAGCCTTGCAGCGGGGCTGGAGCCGCAGGGCCTGGTGCCTCTGGGAGTGCAGCCTGGCCTCGGGTTTCTGTGCTCCAGTCATGTTATTACAGGACTTTCGACCTCCTGGCCCCCTCAGCAGGAGATGCTGTGTGTCACAAGCCTCAGCTCTTGCAGAAGAGGGGGGCTCCTAGTTTCTGTGGGGCACTCAGGAGCACGGTAGAGGCAATGTGCTGTCACTGTCGCCCAGAGCGGGGTGTGCCAAGGAGACCTGTTACTGCTGCTGCTCTCCAGCGGGTGAGCACCGAGCTCACTGTAGCGGCGGGGTGGAAAGGCCCGGCCACTAAGCGGTATGTGGCCATGGAGCGGGGTACTCATAGCAGGTAGCCTCTTCCTGCTGGCTTATTAAATCTGTCCCAATTAATTGCCCATTTGATGCCCAGGTGGCTGCAGCTAGCTCCACTTAACAGAAATTCTGAGAACAGAGGAGAGAGGGTGTTGTGCTCGCTGGAAGCTCCTTGGGAGGAAGTTGGGGTGCACCCTGGCCACGTGGACAGGGTGGATGAGGTCAGCGCCAGCAATGCCGGGACGCCCGGGCGGCGTGTGCAGGCCAGTTAGCGCACGCAGACTCTCGCAGGCTCACGCTTCTGTGCAGGGCCTCTGTCGGCCCCTCATCACCAAGTGATTTTCAGGGCTCTAGGAGATGCTGCCACTCCTGCCCTGAGAACCTTCACCTGCTAGTGTGATTGACTTGCTGTGGCCAGGTGATCAAAGCTCTAGCCCTGGCCGGGCGTTGGTGGACAGTTGTAGTCCCAGCTACCCAGGAGGCTGAGATCAGTGCAGGCTGCTAGCGGGTACAGTGAGACCCTGTACCAAGGTAAGTTATAATTTTAAAGAAGCGCTGGGCACAGACCGCAGTGCAGATGTGCTCTGTTCAGTCCTTAGTACTCCACCCTCCAAAGAAAGCTCTGGTCCTTTTTCCAGAAAAATAGTGCTGCACACACAGACAGGTGACTTTGTCTGTGCTCTGTGAAGCTTCATCACCCCCGAGTCCCATGAATGAGTTTAGGAAACTGCAGGGGACCGGGATGATGGTAGCCCCGGCCTGCAGCAGGGAACCAGGAGCAGGATTGCACCACCTGTCAGCCCAGGTCGCCCAGGACCTGCAGCGCATCACCTGCTGCCTGCTGACTTGGGGCTGGTTCCGGTCTCCCCCTCCACTTTGTGGCTCTCGTTTCCTTTCCACAGGAGGCTTTCCCTCAGTACTACCTCCTGCAGTCCTGCAGGGCCCAGGTGGTCGCATACCCCGTGGAATGCGGCTCTCTGGCTGGGTGTGTGTGTGTGACGTACTCCTGGGGTTGTGGGCCTGCCCCTCCCCCCTTTTCTCCCCAGCAGGATGGACTATGCCCTGGCAGGGACCACCCTGGGTTGCCTCACACCAGAGCAGGCTTACTTGGTCTTTAGACAATCTCAGGCTGCATATGGTGGGAGCACACCTATAATTCCGGCACTCAACAGGCTGAGGCAGGAGGACGAGTTTGAGGCCAGTCTGGACTACAAAGTGAGTTCAAGACCAGCCTGAAGTTTAAGGTGAGACCTCGCCTCAAAAATGAAAACCTTAGAGGAGTGATTTGTTTATTCTGCCTCCCCCAGTTAAGCTGGCAGGCCCTCTTCCTGCCGCTGCCTCCTCCCTTCCTGATGGCTGGGATTACAGCCATGTGCCACCACCCCTGGCCTTGGGTCTGGAGCTCTCAGCATCCCTGCGGGTGCTGCAGACCCCTGCTCTTCCTTCATGCTCCCCGCAGTCACTCAGGTCACGCATGTTCTGGTTCACCTCAGCCTGCAGCTGGTCTTGGAGGATGGACTCGTGCTTTGGAGGAGTGCACCAGAGCCTGTGCTGGGTCTGTGCACAGGCCTGCAACTCAAGGGTTGTGTGCACACACATGCACACACACATGCACACTCCCACTTGGTAGCTGACTGAAACAAGACCTGGAGGTTTGACCCTGACCAGGCGCAGTGGTGACTTGCTTCCTGGTCACGTGTCTTGGGCTCCTGCGGAAAGGGAGGAAGATGCCTGGGTCCCGGGGCAAGGCTCCCTGTGCCACTGTGCCCAGCGCCCTCCAGCCCAGCACCCACAGAAGCCAAGCTCCTTCTTGTTTCTTGACTTAGAATGTGAGCGTCTGATAACTTCCATAGCTTTCCTCCCCCTAGAAAAACAATTTTAAAACTTAGGAGGGAGGACAAGGACAGATTTCCTTGTCAGTGCTGCTCACGATTGTCAAACAACTGCCCCCTCTCCGTTTTCTTTCTGTGAATCTTTTCTCCTAGCCTGGGCCTACATCACCATAGTATCGTGAGGTAGAAAGTTATGTCGTGAGGTATGAGCACACTGGAATCAAAACTTCTGGGGCCACAGCATTTGTTAGCTGGTGATACGATTTGTGTCTAGTTGCCCCCTACCCCCCAAAGCCTCATGCGGTCACTGGGGTGGCTTCTAGAGTTTGTGATTAATTCATGATCCAATGCAGGGATTATGGGTATGAGAGCTCCACTGGCCCTGGGGTAGGTAATCTGCCTTACAGTTATGAAGAAGGGGAGAAAGGCTTGCTAACTGTGAGCTAAATAAACCTTTTATTCCTTAATTTTGGGTGTCGGATATTTTTGTCCTAGCAATGACAGAAAAGTAACTGAGATAGCTGGGAATTCTGCAGCTCCTTAGTGTTGGTGCAGATGGGGTTTCTGGCCTGCACTGTATGTGGGGTTCCCAGAACTCACAGAGCATGACTAGGGGAGCCAGGGCAGGGATCAGAAACCCAAACTGACAACTCGGACAAACCCAGAAGCAATGCAGCCTGTCCATGCCTTGTGAGGGACAGTTTGGGTTGAGTTAGAAATGTTTCCTCTGGATGTTTCTAGAAGCCAAAACAATCATGTGATTGCCTTTGGTGTTATTTTGATTTTTGAGACAGGGTCTTCCTGTGTGGGCCAGGCTGGCCTCGAATTTGCAACCCTCCTGCCTCAGCCCCCCGATGTGGCAGTATAGGTGCTCCTGCTTATTGACCTCCTGCTTCATGACTGTGCGGGCTGACAGCGCCCTTCTCCCTTGCTGTCCTGCTCTGCCCCGCCACCTTGTTATGCAGGCAGCACCCTGATCTCTGCTAACCGCACCATGCAGCGCAGCCCTGGAGTTCTGTGTTCCGGCACTCAGTCCCTCATGTAAGAGCAACACCTTTAAGAGCAGAGTCGGAGTTTGCTCGGGGCGTTTCTTTGTCCTGGACGCGTTCCGTGCACCTCCGCGTTGAGCGACCTTCCTGAATTTGCTCCCTCTTTGTGGCTGTTCAGCGTCCTGTGTGAAAGTGGGAAAAGACTGCTGCGGCCAAATCCCCACTTCTAGCCCAGAGAGCTTCCCGCCCTTCCTTGTGGCAAGCATGAGGCTTGGTCTGTTCTTGATAACGGCCCATCAGTCCCATGAGTCGTGAACCTTGAGGGGACCAGGAGCCAAGAGGAGCCAGGAGCCAGCTGAGGGGCTGTGGCAGAGGAAAGGGGTGGGGGTGCTGGGAGGGCAGTAGGAAGGGGATGAGGCGGCTCTGGGGCAGGTCCCGGTAGCCAGTGGTGCTGATAGCTTCAGCCTGCTCGCCTCTCACCCTGAGGCTGGATTCAGGTGATCGAGCAGAACTCCTGCCAGAAAGGATTTCGAGGTCAGACTCAGAGCTGGAGGTGAGTGCAGGCCTGGTGGCTCCGGAGCTGACCGCCTCCTCCTCTGTGGTGAGCCCTGCCTGGCTGTGTGCGGTGTTCGAGGGGACGCCTGTGTCACTGTGACAGGGCCCTGGCCCCTCTGCCTGGAGCCAAGGAATGGAACAGGCCTTCTGGATCACAGAGCAGAGAGGGGCTTGCCAGGAGCAGGCGGCAGCACAGGTCCAAAGCTAACTCGGTGGGGTGAGCTTCTGGTGGCCAGGGAAGAGGTCAAGTGACAAAGCCCTGATGACTCCAGCTCCTCGTTTCAGAAAAGAAGGCTTGAATTTTTGTCTTTGGAAAGTGTCGATGGTCCCTTCATGAATTCAATATATTATTTTAAAACATAGCTTTATGAAATGCAGGTCAAGCCACGCCAGAGTGGCGGTTCAGCCTATAATCCTGGCACTCCAGGAGGCCGGGATGGGAGGACTGCGAGTTCAAACCCAGCAAGGGTACTTTAGCCACGTAGTGAGACCTTGTCTCAAAATTTTAAAAAAGGGATGGGGAGCTAGCTCAGTGTAGGCGGCTTGGGATCACGGCCAGGCCTCCCACCCACCCAGAGAGGGAAAACTGGTCTTTTTGTTCGCTCTTTTTGAGACAAGGTCTCACCATGTAGGTCAGGCTGGCCTTGACCCTGAAGTGGTCATCCTGCCTCAGCCTCCTGAGTGCTGGGGTCCCAGGCATGCACCTCAGGTCTGGCAGTTGTCAGGAAAGCACTAGCTGTCTCAGCAATCCGTACAGATCCTACTTAGCAAGAGCAGCAGCAAGCCCGGGACAGAGCCCGTCCTCTTCCGGCTTGGCGCTGGGGACGGGCAGCTCCTGAGGGCTGGGCACGCCTGGGTGTGGCATCGGCTGTCCTGCTGTCTGTCTGTGGCTATCGGTGCTGCTGCTGTGGCCCACGTCATCTCTAGCAGGCAGAGACGCAGGGCAGTGCCCACCTCTGCCCCCCCCGGGCTCTGACGCTGTGGGCAGAAGGACTCGGCTTTGCGGCTTGGCTGCCCTCCTTCGGCTGGTCTTCTGGTCTTCCTGCATCTGCCCTGTGTCCTAAGTGCTGGTGACAGGCTGGGCACTGGAATCCACTAGGTGCTCTGTAGCTTCCACTGGCAGAAAGGCCACTTGCTGTGGCACCTGGTCAAGCTGACAACCTTGGATATCCCTTGGTAAGTGGCGTGGCATGGGCTGCAGTTGTGGTAGGAGCTGTGTGGTTTGGTGGCTCGTGCCTGTAGTCCCAGCATTTGGAGGGCTGAGGCAAGAGGGTCACCATGTACTTGAGGCAAGCCAGAGCTACAGAGTGAGCTTGAGGCCAGCCTGCACTACATAGCAAGACCTTGTCTCCACACACACACACACACGGGAGGAGCTGCTTCCGAAGTCCAGAGGCTCTGTGTGCGCGTCTCCACAGAGCCAGCAGACTGGGGCTCCTGTGTCTCATACTCTTTGCTCACATGCTCCGGAGGTGTCCGAGCTGGACTGCTTGCCTACCTCAGGAATACAGGGACGTCCACATCCGAATGGCACGGCGCCTGTGAGCCGCTTTCTTGCCAGACGGCAGAGACCCTCTACCGCCAACGCTGGGCATGCGCACGTGGGCGCGATCAGCTCGGCCCCATGTCCCTCGCTCCAGCAGAGATCCCGGTCGGAAAGAGAAATTACAACAGAAGTGCATACCGTGGAAGGGGAGGGGAGCACGCTCATCTCCAGCACCCACGCGTCTTAGCAGAGGAAGAGTGGCAGCTGAACGGCGCTGTGATAAACGTCGGCCCTCTGGATCTTCCCTGCTTTGTGTTTAAACAGCTTCAGGATTTCCACGAAGGTGACCATCCCAGACACCTCCCAGCTCTGCTCCCAGGTGGCCGTCACTTTGCGCACCTTCAGCCTCCACCACTTGAGGGTGTCTCCCCCTGCCACTGTGAGAATTTATATGCGTGGATTTGGGGGTGCTGGGAGTTGAACCCAGGACTTCTTCCCTCCCGGTGCCGGGATTTCAGTGTGTGTTGGCGAGATTCATGTGTTTCTCTACCCTCCAGTTTCCTGTGGATGGACAGGGGGCCAGGCCCGACTGCACGGGTGCAGGTCACGGTGGCCTCATGTCTGTCCGTCGTAGTGTATCCAATCTGTCTCATGTCTGCTCCTTTTAGGATTTTAATACCCAGCAGTGCTCACAGCCTAGACCGCTTATTTGCTGGGGACTCCAAAGCCGTGGTGGTCTGTTGTCTCGATGTCACAGTAGCTGGAGCAATTCTAGAAGGAGACACTCCTCCGTCTGTGCTTGGGTAGAATAGGCTGGCTCAGTGTTGGGTTCTTTCCTTTCATTTGCCCCATTCTGAGGGAAGTGGCCTGGGCTCCTTGTCACCCCCACCAGGTGAGCAGTTTAGTGTTATCTATTTCAGCGGTGTTGTAAACTTGCAAGCGTTTCACGAGCAGCCCGTTGCTTTTGTCGGAGTTGAAACGGCCCCACCCAGGAGTCGGCCACCAGGGACCTCCTGGCGCTGGTCCATGCTCAGGCCCGTGGCAGTCTCCTTGGCTGCTTCTCCAGAAATCCTGGCTGCTCCCTGTGGCAAATGGCATTCTGAAGCCGCGGGCTGGGCCCTGGGCTTGCGTGTCGTTACTGGCTTGGTCTCAGTTGTCTGTTCACGCCGAAATTTCCAACATATATTCAGGCCACAGCATCTATATGTTCATTTCCATCACTGTTACAGTGTCTGCGTTTCTTTTCTCAACTCTCAAGAACGTGCTACGCTGGGACACTCCAGAGTCACCTGCCCGCTGGGCGCACTCACACGGCACAGAGCAGCAGCGCTTGGTGTGGCTGACTCCGCCACCCTTTCTCTGCTTGGTTAGTGCTGCGTGGGCTCGTGCTGTGTGGTGAAGCCTCCAGTGCATGTGTGCATACGGCCTTCAACCCCTGCGCCCTCCTCCCTCCTCGCCCTGCTGTCTCCCCATCCTCAGCTCCCTTCCTGTCCTTTCAGAGAACTGACTATTTGATGTCTTAATCCTCGTATGCTTTTTGTTTTGGCACCAGAAATCGAACTGAGGACCTCACGCTTGCCAGGCAAGTGCTGCACCACTGAGCTAAATCCCCAGCTCCTTTGTATGCTTTTTGGAGTCTGTTTCTTCCTACTGCCTACCTGGCGGGCACCTGAGTTGCTCTTTCCCTTCCAGGATCTTGAGAGGGACCCTTAGGGGGGTCACTTCTGTCGGGCCACTCTGTTCTGTGGTGAGCACTTCGTGGCTGCCACGTCTCTTAGAACTGCTTTCCACGTGCCCACAGGTTTGCCATATTGCTATTTGATTCTAGGAACTTTAAAAACTTTCTTTCCTGGTTTCTTCTGTGGCCCACTGATTAATAATGTACTCTTTAATCTCCGTGTGTTTGCATAGTTCCTGGTGCTGTTGATGGCTCGTTTTACTGTGCTATGATTTGATTGTAGGCAGAGGGTTATTTCAATTCTTTTGTATTTATTTAAATATGCTTTGTGGTCTCAGTAGTGTTCTACTTAGAAAAAAGTACCTCCACTGTTAAGAAAACTGTACATTCTGGTGCTGTTGGATGAAACGGTCTGTAGAGATCCGGTAAGTCCCTTTGTTCAGTGGTGTGGCTTGATTCTGACGCCTCTTCATTGATCTCTCGTCAGGCCGACCTAACTGTGGGAGCGGGGTGTTCACGTCCCCCATGCGAAGTGAGTCCAGTGGTTTTTGTTTATGAAGTTGGGTGCACTGACACCCAGGCCCCTAGAGTTGCTGTCTCTCCCTGGTGACTTGTGCCCTCCTGGTCTCTTCAGATCAGCTTTGGCTTGTGGTTGGCTGAGTCTGAAAACGAGACAGTTACTCTTGCATCCGGGCTCGTTGGACGGAGCATTTTCATCCTTTCGTTTTGGGCCACACACTTCTTTTGGTCGAGGTCTATGTCTTTTGGTGAGGGACGATTTGAGACCACTGACAGCAGTAGTTCTAAGGAGTTCACTGAATCCTATCATCACCTTATTTTCTCATTGCCGGTCCCTGTATCATTCTTTGGACTGCAGTCCTAGCTAGACCTATGCTTTCTGTTGGACTCGCTGGTGCTGCGGCCTCGAGCCTGCCTGGGGTTCCCTCAGGTCTCTTCTATGGTGCAGCGCAGTGCCGTGTGCAGGGCAGAAAGCTCGCTGTGGAAGCCTGCATTGGCCACAGTGCCGAAGGCCTGCTGGGCAGCACAGAAAGGCGAGGCCAATGATTGCTTTCTTTCAGGGCTTGCAAACTCCACGCGAAGCTCTCCTGGCTTTAAGGCATGTTCTGTGAAATCTGCAATCATTCCTATGTAGTCTTTACTCCTTTTACTGGATTTCTAGAGTTTTGATTATGTGCCAAGGAGGGGTTCTTTCCTGGCAGCCACTCTTCAGAGTTCTGTATTCCTCTTGTACTTGAGTTGTGAATTCTTTGTCTAGACTTGGGGATTTTTCTGCTATAATTTTAGTGAATACATTATTTTATGCTTTTTGGGTTGTTTTCTAACTTTTCCCTTATTCTTATATTTCTGAGGCTGGGGCTTTTTGAATCATCTAGCAGTTGTTGGGCCCAGCTGGCATGGCGCCTTGTGGTGTTTAGGGCATCACTGAGGCTATGGTCTATTCCATTGCCTGTCCTGTTTCTGACACTGTGTCCTCAGAGGGTCGGGTCTCCTACTGTGCTTCCCCTGAGCCGGCCATGCCATCTACCTCTGGTTGCTTTCTTTTCATGCATCCTAATTTTTTCTGAAGCAGCCATTTGCATCCTCTGTTATCTCACTTTATTGCTTATTTCATATTTAATCTTATAGAATATTTTACAGTGGTACCTTGGCTCATGAACGCAGTGCTTTCGTGGTTTTGGCTGCAAACTGAACAGGATAAGAGTCGAATCAGATTCTCCAGGAGGCCAACACCCATTGGGTTTTATTCAGCTCTCATCTAATTGAGTTTGCAACCAGAATTATGGCAAAAATCAAGTGTCACCATCTCAGTTATTTTTTACTCATGGTTGGGACAAAATTCCCAACACGCAGATTTAAGGAAGGAAAAGTTTATTTAGCTCACAGTGTGTGGAGGTTTCAGTGCATCCTCAGTCAGCTCCAACGCAGAGAGGCACGGGCAGCAGAAGGCAGCGAAGAGCAAAGGGAAGGGCAGCAGCCGCAGCCTCAGGCCCGCCTCCCTCCCCTCCTGATACTATAATCAGGCCACCCTGGGCTGGGGGTGTAGAGCTCACACGGTGTCCACGCCCTCTTCTTGCACAGGATGAGGATCTTTGCAAACTCCTGGCTCTCTGCTGAGTCACTTTTTAAAAAATATATATAATCTAGTACAGGGTCTCACTACACAGATCAGACTTGTAGTGATCCTCCTATTTTCAGCCTCCCAAGCGCTGGGATTACAGGCATATACCACCATGCCCATCCCCACACCTGCCTAAGCAGGCACTTTAGTCTGCTGAGCTATCTGGCCCTATTGACATTGATTTATTTATTTTGCAGTACTAGGGATTGAACTCAGTACCTTGAACTTGTCAGGAAAATGCTTATTCTACTGAGCCATTTCCCCAGCCCTGGCCAGCCCCATTGAGTCACTTAATTAAACTTCTAAACTTCTCAAGCTGGCACAAAATGTGTCAACCAGTACAATCACTATAAAGCAAAACCCTCTATCTAATTAAGTCCTCTTTGAGCTCATTAAACACCTTCTATATTTGCTTGTGTTTGTTCTTTTATCCTTTCAAAGCCTTGACCACTGGGCTTTTTCACTTCTTTGCCTATAGTTTTCTCTGCCTCAGTGTCTGCGAGACCAATTTTCAGTTTTGGGGACATCTGTGGCCTTGCTCTCTGGTGCTTCTCCTATTTCTGCACTGCAGGTTGAAGGTCAGGAGAGAGACATTGTCACCAGTGTGGAGACCTCTTCAGCTTGGGCCCACCCCAGGATGTCACTGGGTCCCTTTGCAGCCTGCCTGGCGTAACATTTCCTGGTCTTCTCAGCACAGCCTTTTGGGGGCTTCATCTCCAGCACCACTCAGAGGGGAGAAAAAGAATGGCAGTGATGTTGGCCACACAAAAGCAAAGCAGATAATGTCACACAGTAAAATCAATTAAGAGCAGCAGCTATGCCACCATTAATAATAGAAAAGAAGTCAGCAATAACAGGGGCAAGGACCAGCTGGTTGCTGACATAACGTAAGAGCCAATAGCTGCCCCATGCCATCCTTAGGAGTAGCAGAGAGACTGTGATAACAGTGCAGACACAGAGGCAGGCTGCGGAGGGTGCTAGCTGCTGGCCACTGCTTATGCCCAGCTGAACTGAACTAGCGTGGTCCTGGGTGCGGGACGCCCGCCTGAGGGCTGTTGCCAGCAGCATAAAGGCAGAACAGGGGGAGCTGCGGAACGCTGTTCGGGATGGTGTTTGCAGAAGCTGTTGGAAGCTGCTGCTTCACTTGGGCTGCTCTGCTGGAGGACCTTGCCATCCTGGCTTCCCG
>PVKA01011981.1:17997-59292 GCA_004027165.1 Ctenomys sociabilis
CGGGACCTCATTGTTGCCGAGGATGGCTGTGGTACTTTCAGAGGAGCTCTGGTTCTTACCTTCAGCGTTGCTTCCTGGCTCTGGAGGGGAAGATGGTGCACTGCTCAGCCTCATGGAGAAGCTTGTCGCCTTGGCTGTCCTGGTGGGAACTCGCTTTCCTCGTCGCTGGCGGAGCTCGGGACCTCACTGTTGCCGAGGATGCTGGGGTGGCCTCTTGGGGGGCTCTGGTCCTCACCTGAGCATCGCTTCCCAGCTCAGGGCAGATCCCGCAGCCCTGCTGGCACAGATCCTCCATCCCGCTGGCACAGATCCTCCATCCTGCTGGCACAGATCCTCCATCCCGCCGGCACAGACTTCCTAGCTTCCACCACTGACCTTTGGGCCTTCCCAGCACAGATCTGTGAGGCAGGATCCAGGCCCTCAGCTGGAATCTTTAGAGTTTATGTGTGTGGACCGCTTTCCCGCACTCCTTGTATGTTATTATTTGGGTGATTCCTTATAAACTAATATAAACGTGTCCTGTACTATATGGTTTCCCTTGCAAAACCCCAAAACATGACACAGATCAAATTTCGAAATAGTATCTACTAAAAGCAATAATTATGCCACTACTGATAATAGAAAAAAACTCAGTAATAGTAAAAACAGCACAAAGTCAACTAAGTCGCTAAAATTTAGTAAAGTTTATTAGTAGTAAAAATAATAGAGCAGGTGGAAAAAGGGGAAATGAGAGAAGTCAAATTTTAGAAAAAAAGAAAGGAAAGATAAGGGGAAAATGAGATTTGAAAAGATCTATTTTAAAGAATAAAAGAAAGTTAATAGAATTGGATAAAAGCAATGGAAAAATACAAATAAGAAAAATAAAAATGTGAATTTGATCCCTGGTATTGAAAAAAAAAGAAAGAAAGAAAAAGAGAAAGAAAAACAGTGCAGCAGATAGGGGGAAGCAACAAAAGAAAGGAAAAGAGGAGTCTGAAAGTTGCTTACGCTCTGGCGAGTGGCTCTCCAGGGCCCGTGGCACTGGAGTCCGCCAGGCACAGGAGCGGGCACTGCGTCCCGGCTGGCCATTCTGTGTCTGTGGCAGGTTTCCAGTACAGAGGCTGAGCCCCACTCTGCTTTCCACTGGGGGCCCTCAGTCTGGGGCTTGGGCCTTCTGTGAACCCCAGTCACTGCTCTGACTGGCCTAGGGCCCATAATCCCACGAGGAGCCCATCTTCCTCCAGGGCTCTGCAGCCTGAACACCTCAGGGCTTGCCGGCTGTCCAGGCCAGGCATATCCCTGGTTATAGCGGCAGATGGGAAGGGCTTTGCTGGGCAGGATGCTGGACTCCATGCTGGAAATAGACGCGGGGGTTGGACAGGCAGTCGCTGGGCTCGACGCCAGCACTTCCATATAGAAATCCCTGCTTGGTTCTTCTCTGGGCTGAGGAAGTTTATATTTGTCATCCCATGGATAAATGTTTGGAATCCTGTCAAATTAATCCCAACCTGCCACATCCTGTGCAAGCTATGGTGAGAACAAGGACACCAAGGCACACTTGTAGCTGTGGGGGTCACAGTGACCCTCATCGGAGCGGGGGGGGCAGCTTGAGGGTGAGGGACTGTGAGACTGCAGGGGACGAGTGCAGTGCCGAGCTGGCTGGTGGGCGGCCTGCATTCACCTCCGCACTGCGCAGCGGTCTGTGGGGGGTAATCTGCACTGCACAACTGCGACAGGATCTAATGTTTTGGGGTGAGTGCTTCACAGAATCTTCCAAGCCCCAGGAGGTCAGAACCTCGCGGCTCTACCCCAGCCGACAGCTGGAGCACGGCTCTTCCGCCCCTCACCACTCACCAGCTCACAGTAGGGGCAGCGGTGGGGCTCTGGGGAAGCGCACCTGCCATCTTCCAAGGCCACAGCCAGTGCCTCGCTGGACCGACAGGCGGGACGAGCAGAGGACCTGGCTGGCTCCGTGCCTGGCGTAGGGTCAGGCTCAGCCCAGGTGGAGGCAAGTGATCCTCTGAGGACGGTCTCCCAGAAGGTCCCTCACACTCCCAGATGGGGCTCCCTTGCAAGGCCACTTGTGACTGGCCTGGCCTGTGTCCACAGAGGGTGGGACCGTGGTGTCCTTCACACAGCTTGAGCTTGCCAGTGCTTAAGCTTCTCAGGGTGTCTGTGACTGGCCTGTCCCTTCCCTGTGACTCTCTGTCTCTGTCTCTATTTTAAAGACAGGGTCTCACTGTGTAGCCCAGGCTGGCCTTGAACTCGTGTGATCCTCCTACCTCTGCCTCCAGAGTGCTGGGATATAGGCGTAGCCAAGCATGTGACGATCTCTTGTGGTGATCCCTCACCCCAGCTCTGCGGTGAGGCGACCCTAGGGACCCCACACTCAGCTGTTCTGTGATGATTCCCACCATACCCGGTCTTAAACAATAGGCTCCAAAGGTCTTCTGATTATGTTCCTCCCCAGCAAGGCGGGTGCTGCAGGGAAGTCCCCTGCCTTCTGGCTGCTGTCAGAGTGGAGCTCCCCTGTACCCGCAGCCTGCCCTGGGACCCTCTGTTCTCCCCGCTGCATTGGTGGCTTCTTGCTTCCTGTGGGCTCATTCCTCGGCCCTGGCAGGCTCCTGCATTCTCTCCTGGGGTCTCGATTTCAGGGCGAGGAGGGACTACAATTTGCTACTGGCCTTTACATAACCATTTTAATCCCATGAACTCTATAGTCATGGCAGTTCCCACCCTGCACCAAGCTTTGGAATTTCTGACATTTCAACTCCTCTTGAGGTAGGCCTGTTTTAATGCCAGATTTCAGATGACTAACTGAGCAAACAGCTGTGTGCTGTCAAATGAAATCACCAAATTCAAATTTTTTCGTTTTGATACCAGGGATGGAACTCTGGACCTTGTGTGTGCCAGGCAGGAGCTTATGACCCTGAGCTGTCTCCTTGGCCCCAAATCCAAATTTTCCAGCAAAACCCTTTCTCTTCATAAGGCCTTCTCCTGGATCCAGCCCCTCCCCCCAGCGAAGCCACAATGGCACCAAGGGTCTGTGAACTGTCAGTAACATGCTATGACCCTGCAGTGGGAGGGGACAGTGGAGCATGATGGCACTTGGCCCGGTGGAATGGTCGCTCTGGGTCCCTAGCGGCCTTGCTGGCTCTGTCCCTAGCGAGGAAGGGCCGCTTTGCTGGGAGGAGAGCTGTAGGTCTGGCAGCTGCGGGGTTCCATTCATCCCCCTTCACTGCACACGCTGCCGTGGTCCTCGGGTCCCGCTCCCTCCCAGGACGAGCCCACCTTGCACGCGCAGGAGCTCATGATGCTGCAAATGCAGGTGAATGCATAATTTGAAGCTTAGGGCCAGATTCAGTGTCTTGCTTCTGGACTCTGCCCCACGGCTTTAGAGATGAGAGGTCGTCTGATGGCAGTTAAGGACACTCTGCAAATACTCTAATTTCACCTTGCGTTTTAGCTCTAAAGCCATTTTGAGGTCTAGCTTGTGTTTATTTGCTGCCAGCCTCCAGGGCTCTGCAGGTGTTCAGGGCTGCACAGGCCTCAGCTTCCACATCCCCGCCTTTCGGGGCAGCAGCGTCTGCCTGCCTTGGGTGCTGCGGCCAAGCCTCCTGGAGACCCATAATCTACGGGGTGTGAGTGGCCAGCTTCCTGCTCGCAGCGGGATTTGGGGCACCCACACCTTCACACTGACCTAAATCGGCTCTGCACGCTCAGGGGGCTGCTGTCTGTAGCCTCTTCCTGTTTCACAAGCTGTGCTGGTCAGGGTCCAACATGGGAGAGAAAAAGCACCCTGAGTGCTGTGAGCATTAAAGGGTCGCACACCAGTGAGGGGCACTTGGAAAACACTACGAGGACTGTGACTCCAGAGCCCCCGACAACCCCCAAAGCCCAGCGCTCCTCTCCGCAGTCACAGCTTGGCGATCAGGCCCCTTCCTGTGTCACCACTGAGGTCATCTGGACACCTGTGAAGGGGTCCACCCGCCTGGGTCTGGTCGGTATTGGTGCTGAGTTTGTGAGCTGTCAGCAGATCGCAGCGGGACGAGAGGCTCTGTTCTGCATGGGTCCTCAGGACAAGGGCTGTGGTGAGCGGTTCTGGCCAGGGGCCCTGCCCTTCATGGCTCTGAACAGTCCTGTCCTGAGTGAGGTCCCACGGCACTGGCGCCGTGTGGGTGCACCCGTCTTCTAGTCGCTCTGAGGGCCACGCTCTGCTCTCTGAGGATCTTCACAGGGCAACTGGGGACTCAGGTGCTTCTCCACGCCTGGTCCCCCCAGTGGCCTCCGTCTCCATGGCTGGCTGGGACACCTAGGACCAAGCTCTGGCCACCTGGGCCCCACCCTGGGTAGCCTCTGAAAAGTCAGCTGTCCACCTGGAGTGGCAGCAACTACTTGGGAGGGTGAGGCAGAGGGTCTCAAACAAGCTCATGGCCAGCCCCAGAAACTGAGCTTGCCGTTGTCTCAAATTACAGTGCAGAAACAGGAGGGCCGGGGTGTGCTCAGCACGTGGCAGAGACACACCTGCCGGAGTAAGTTCTCTGTGGTGGGAACTCAGCCCGTGCAGTGGCATCTGCAGTACAAACGGCCACTCTTCAGGGAGGTCAGGACCAGAAACCAGAAACCCTAGTGGGCACCCAGGCCAAATATGAGCTGTACCACAGGGTTCCTCGCCACGGCTGTGGGGCTCTCAGGAGCAGCGTGGGCAGGGGGACATGGCCCCTCCCTCCAGCTCTGTGCACACCAGAGTTCTCGCCCCCGAACTCTGGGGGTGCCCTCATATCCTGTCCCATGCTGTGTGTGAGCCTAGCCTCACTGCAGCTACACAGTCCCCATCCCAGGGACCCTGCCGTCCAAGAAGGGCGGTGTGCACCATGGGGTGTGGACGTGATGCCTGCGATTCGTCCCCAGCACCCTCCAACCCCACAGCCATGCGTGATCTCTCTTTTTTTGATTTTTTTTTTTCTTTTTTTTTTTGTGGAACTGGGGATTGAACTCAGGGCCTTGTGCTTGCTAGGGAAGTGCTTATTCCACTGAGCCATCTCCCTAACCCTTTTTTGGATGATTTAGACAGGGCCTCCTAAGTATTCCAGGCTGGCCTCGAACTCTGAGCGGTCCTCCTGCTGCAGCCTGCTAGTGCTGGGAGGACAGGCAGGTGCCACCCTGCCTGGCTGTTTCCCGAGTAGATGCACTGGAGCTGCTGGGGGGCCTGATCTGCACACAGCCTAATGCTCTGCCCAAAAGCATGGTCAAAAACCTTTGCTCAGGCAGTGCTGAGATTGGCCTGCAGCCATCCGAGGTTCAAAGCCTTTCCTGAGCCCAAGTGCAGCTCTCTGGTCCTCTCCCGAGCCCAGCTCCCGAAGCCCACCTCCTTCTGCTCTGGAGCAGAGCCCATCTGTGTCTCGTTTCCTGAGCCCTGCAAAGTGACAGGTGAGATGGACTAATTAATAAAAGCACGTGGGGGTGGGGCAGTGTCTGTGCTGTAAATGAAGCTGTGTAGGCCATGGCTCAGGGGTCACGGGACAAATGCGCTAATTCTAGCCAGGTGGCCAAGTCCGGCCTGGGGTTTGGCTGGAGGTGTCGGGCCGGAGGGCAGGGCCAGCCCTGAACACGAGTAGCTCCGCTTTTGAGGCACTGCTCTCACAGCAAGAGGGGTCCCAGAAGACATGACAGGTGCCAAGAAGAAAAAAATGTTCTGGGCCCTGGGACCTGTTCCTGTCCCCCACGTTGCTGGTGGGCTCTGCCCTCGCCGCAGGGCTCCCAGGCGCGCCACTCGGGGTGGCTCTGCACAGCACAGCACAGGGGCTGCTCTGACACAGTGGCCCCCGGCGGGACCCGAGCACCGTGGGTGGCAGCCTGATCCCGCCGTTCTTCACCCCCGTGCAACCACAGCGGCAAGCCGAGCAGTCAGAGTGCGGTGGAGGCTGATGAGCCCGTGCAGGGTCGGGGCGGGCAGGGCCTTTGGGCGCACACTGTCCCGGCTCTGAACAGGGAGGTTCTGTTGGGGAGGTTTTCGTGTATATCCTGCAAGTGAAATCAGATCCTCATCCTCTCTCTCATCATCTATCAGCTATCAGTTTTCCTCTGTCCATCCATCCTGCAGAGCTGAGGACTGGACCCCGATGGTCCTGAAGCCAGGTGAGCTCTTGCCCACCTGAGCCCTCAGTTTTCTCGTGGCTTCTGGCTGCAACTCTCCCACCCTTGCCCACAACTGCACGCAGCTGCTCCAGGCCCTTCTACTGCGGCCTTTCTACCCCTCCCACCATCGCCCTCCTCCTTGCACAAGGTTGGGAAATGACACACACGAACACCAGAGCTGCATTCTCATTTTTTTTTTCTGAACTAGAAATTTAAAAAGCCTTTTGAAGAGCCTTCGGATCCCCAGAAATAACAAATTTCACAATATAAAGAGGCCGAGCTCAAAGTGAATTTGACGCTTTGCAGAATGCCGCGTGCCCGGCAGCCGGGATGAACGCCCTACCTGAGAGAGCGGGGCTGCCGGGCGCTCCGTAACGTCCGTGTCGGAGTCGTAGGGGAGTTAGCGGGCCCTGTTGGGAAGGCGCTTCTTCTCTATGCTGGTTTCCCGTGGGGAGACTAGCTGCATGTTGGGGACCACACGAGCTGTTTCTAGACCTGCAGTGTCCAGCCGTATTTAAGGGCAAGGCTCCCATGGGCGGGAGAGGGACACAGACCAACCCACCATCCTTCCTCCACCCTGGCTGCATGCTGGGAGCTCCCTGGCCTCCGGGTGCCCTGACTATGTCCCTCGTCTACTGTGACGTGGAAGGCTACCTTTCCTTGCCCTGAAGACTTACTTTTCTCTGTGAGTCCACATTTGCAGCCCACGGCACACTCCTGTGCAGAACTGGCCTGAACCCCTGTGCACCTGCATTTTTCTCTCACCCCCATCTCTCAGCCCCTTCCCTCTTGTGAAAGCTCTGCCTCCCTGCTGCCTATCTCCATCTTTTATGCTGCTCTTCAATTTATCCTTCTCTGGTTTTCTCATATAACAGAAACATGTGATGTCTGAACTCACGTGTCTGACTTATCTTGCTTAACATCATACTCTCAAGATGCATGCATTTTGCTACCTGACTCAAGTTTATCCTTCTTTATGGCAAAGTAGTACTCCACAGTGTGTGATATCAGATTTGCTTTACGCACTCATCTGTGGTGGACACATGGGCCACATCCGAGGTTCAGCAACTGTGAACAGCGCTGTTGTGGCAGGGTCTGCTTAGGCCGCTGCAGGACGACGTCACCAACTCTTCTGGGGAAGACGCCTGGAAAAGAAGAACTGGGAGGGAGGGGGCTTTGGCTTCGGGGCAGTCTCCACAGCAGCTTCCACAGTGGTGCCGAGGCCCACCACCCTCAGCCTCGCCAGCACTTGCTGTCCCTGACTTCTTGAGGACTGCTGCTCTTCTGGGGCGAGGTATCTCAGTGCTGCTTCGCTTCCCAGTTCTCTAATCCGAGAGGCTCCATTTTCATGCGTGTGTGTGTGTGTGTGTGTGTGCCTTCCTGGTACTCTTTTGTTGTTTGTTTTGCTCTCAAAAGCTTCTGTGCACTTGGCGAACCGAAGGTTGGTGGACGAGCAGGAGGTGTGCCAGCACAGGCAGCAGCAGGGCTGGGCTGCGGGCAGGAGGCTCCCAGCTCCCTCCCCACAGACAAGCAGCAGCACACTGTGCTGACTGACGCTCTGCTGTGCTGGGGCCAGGCTGGGACCCGGCACACGCCAGACAGCGCCCCCCCGTGAGCTGTGTCCGCAGTCTGTAAGTGCAGCTCCAGCACCTGGGCCTGTTTCCGACTCAGGGAACTTGGAATTGCTTTTAAACTACAAAACTCCGTGATTTTCACATGTTGAAAGATGATTATATCTGTTGTCTGAAAAGACTGATAAACTTTAATCAACATATACTTTAAGATTACTTTTTTTCAACCATTCCTCATGTGATGGACATCTTGGTTGTTTCCAAGATTTTGCTATCACACATTGCTGCTATAAACATAGGTACACATATATCTCTATGATACAATGTTTTCAGTTCCTCTGGGAAAATTCCCAGGAGGGGGATAGCCGGCTTGAATGGGATTTCTAGTCCTACTCTTTTGAGGAGTCTCCACACTGACCTCCACAATGGTTGTACTAGTCTACATTCCCACCAGCAGTGGAGAAGTGTTCCCTTTTCCCCACAACCTCTCCAACATTTGTTGTTGGTTGATTTCCTTATGATAGCCATTCTTTCTGGAGTGAGATAATATCTCAGTGTTGTTTTTATTTGCATTTCACGAATGGGTAGTGATGTGGAGCATTTTTTCATATATTTGTTCATTTCTTTAATTTCATCCTCTGAGAAGTGTGTATTCATCTCAGATGCCCATTTCTGAATTGGGTCTTTAAATTTGAGGGCCCTGTTATATCTTAGTTGTTTATATATTCTAGACAGTAGTCCTCTGTCTGATTGCTTACTAGTTAGGATTTTTTCAAAATTTGTGGGTTGTCTTTTCACTCTGTTGACAATTTCTTTTGACATGCAGAAGCTCCTTAAGAAGAGTTGATCCCAGTTGTTGATTCTTTCAAGTGCTTCCCATGCGAATATATGTTTGTTCATGAACTCTTTACCTACTCCTATGTCTTTAAGAGTTCCTTATAATGGAGTATTACTCAGCTGTTAAGAATGGTAAGTTTGAAGCATTTATACTGAAGTGGATGCCACTTGAACATATACTCATAAGCGAAATAAACCGGACACACATGTGTAAATATCGTGTAGTCTCCCTAGTAAGAAGCGAAAAGCAGAAATACAAATGGAAATGTACAACAACTAAAATCAAATGAGTCCGATAAGGCAAAGTGAATGGCATATGTTGCAGGATACTAATCAGCTTTTCTTCTGGATGGTTAACAACCTAAGTTCACAGATCAAAGTTGGAGAAATAGAAGAGCCACAAGGCCAGCCAATATTTTGGCCCTAGCCTTTCAAGGTCAGCGAAGACTCAGGACATAGGAGAACCTGTACTGCAACATCATGAAACTCAGTTGAGCTCCAAATTTTCTGAACAAGGAGATTATGGAGCCACAGAGGAAAGAGATCGAAGTTCTATAGTGTGCCTGGGGAGGGTCACATGGAAAGAAAACTTAACTGGTCAAGCTTTGGCCATGACTCATCCACATGGACGACACAGACAAAGGATCTACAGAATAATGTACAGGACTACAAGATAAACCCTGAGGGGACTTCACTGACCTCATAAGAAACATAAAGTTCATGTGTTGGTATATAAGTCTTGCTCTATCTAGGTCTTAACCATCCAGCAGAAAAGTATAAAAATGAAGTATACATTGTGGGGCCATAATATTAAGCTGAGCTGTAAATGGCTATGGTCGACAACATCTTCAGATAACTCACTATTGTTGTAGAATGCTGGACTGTGTTAGATTGTGTTGTTGAGTTCAAGCACCTAAGTTAGTTGAATGATAATGGAGTGCCCATCTCTGACAGGTGTAGAGCAAGGAAGGAGTGGGTATAGAATGGAAGAATCATGATGTGTGTGTATGGACAGTACAGCTGGGATAGATAACACTGTGCTTCTACATAATTCTATGAGGGGCAAGATTTGCACTAATGGTGGTTGGACAGGATAGTATGTTGGCTTCTAGTACTATGGACAACCACTAGGAAAATAACAAGGTAGAAAGTATTAATTATTGAATCTTTGATGTAATTCAGGTATCAAGAATAAGATACACAAACAGCTACACTCTCTTAATTTACTGATAAGAGACATACGGTATAATAATGTCTGTAAATATAATATCATGTATACACCTTTTATAATACCAAAACATTATGAAAACAGTTTGCAATGTATTAATTCATGAAATCCATCTTGTCAAGGTATCTTAAAACTGTCTCATCAATGATATTTGTACTTCAATAAAACAAAAGTAAAATAAAAAAAAACAATTACTTTTTTTTTCAGAACCGGTGATTGAACTCAGGCCCTTGCGCTTGCCAGGGAAACACTTATTCTACTGAGCCATCTCCCCAGCTCCTTTAAGGTTACTTTTTAAAATGCATTTAGTACAGGGTTTACAGGGCCTGCAGGGTTGATCTTCCTGTTTTCAGGAAGCACTGGGATTACAGGCACAGGCCACCATGCTCAGCCTCAGTCACAGTCTCAGTGTGCCCTTGGTACCTCATGCCGCACCAGCCCTGCCCCCAGGCACACCGAGCCAGGGACGGAGTCTGGGTGTGGGGCGCAGGCCTGTAATCTCAGAGCTGGGAAGGTTGAAAACAGGAGAATCATGATGAGTTTGAGTTGCATCCTGAGACCCTGCACACACATACACACACACACACAAACATATTAAAAAACAAAACAAAACAAACAAAAACCCCCAACACTGCTGGGGCTGGGGAGATAGCTTAATGGTCTAAGCATATGTTTGGCAAGCACAAGGACCCGGGTTCAATCCCTGCTACCGCATGTTGTGGGGGCCCCAGGCACACGTACTGCCACGGAAACTGGGTGTGGTGGTGCATGCCTGCAATCCCAGAGCTGGAGAGGCTGATCCGAGAGGACCACCACAGGTGTGAGCTCTGTGGGGAGACCCTGTACAAATACATAAACAAAAAGAGTTTTTAAAAAGTGTATTCTAGCCATCTCTGTCTTTTGGTGAGAGTCTAATCCAGTTACCTTTAACGTACTCACTGATGAGGAGGGGCTTTTTTCAGGCATCATGCTATTGGTTACTTAGAGTCTCACTGCTTTTCACCTTTATTTTCTGCATTTATTGTTTACCTGATTGATTGATTGATTGATTTTTGCAGAACCTGGGATTGAACTCTGGCCCTTGCAGGGAAACGCTTATTCTGAGCCATCACCCTGGCAGCACTCCCCTATGTTTATACATGTGATGTCACAGCTGTATGCCCACAAGCAAAATAATAGTTCTTTTTGCTTTGCTTTGTTTTTGGCTTGTTTTTGTTTTCTGACACAAAGTCTCCCTATGTGGCTGAGGCTGGCCTTGAATAAGTGGTGATCCTCCTGCCTCAGCCTCCCAAGTGCTGTGTCTATGGAGTCAGCCACTACCTTTGACTGCTAAAAATTCTTTTAAATACACTCATTATAGCTTAAATTTTGTGGGAACAAAATAGGGAGCTATAAAATGAAGTTACAATCATAGCTAGCTCTTAGGTTAACATTTAAAACATATACTGGTCTTTTAAATCATAGAGAGCGAAGCGCAGTCACCTACCTGCTACTGGGCTTCCATAACCACTCGCGTGTGCATTTCGCCCAGGCCTCTGTTTCTGCACCTGGTCTCTTAGTTACTTTTCTCACGGCTGAGACAAATATCTGAACCCAGAGGAAAAGAGGAAAGGGTTATTTTGGGTCACAGTGGGGAGGGGTGTCCTTCAGAGCAGGCTGGCAACAAGGCGAGGGGCCGGCAGCAGAGCGGGCGGCGCCTCGTCCGCGCCCCGGTGGCCGCGCCCCGGTGGCCGCGCCCCGGTGGCCGCGCCCCGGTGGCCGCGCCCCGGTGGCCGCGCCCCGGTGGCCGCGCCCCTGGAGCCCCCGTGCCCGCGTGGCCCGTGACCCTCGCGGCGGGCTCCTGCTGCAGGCAGGTGTGACCGCAGCGTCCGCGCCGCGCCTGGAGGGTCTGCGGCCGCGGACCTCCGTGGCAGCTCATTTTGCACAGGTGCCCGGAGCGTGGCGCGGGCCGTGGCTCCCCCCGCGCTGCTCGCGCTCCCCCTCGGGCCCTTGCGCTCCGGAAAGGGCTGTTTCTGTTTCTGTTTCACCCTCTCCTTCTCTCTCCCTCATTTGCTCTGCTTCCCAGTACAAAGTGAGCTGCACGCCCACCTCCCATTTGTTCGTTAGAGACACCGCGCCCCACACCGAGCTGGCCGCTGTGTCGCTTTCGCTTTACTTAACATGTTTTTAAATGCATTGGTATAGGGTCTCGCTGCAGAGCGCGGACTCGAAGCGATCCTCCAGCTTTCAGCCTCCCCAGGGCTGGGATGAGCGGTGTGTGCCGCATGACCCGTCCTGGGGCAAGCTCAGGGTGCCCCAGTCATTACTCAAATTTATCATCCCAAGGTTCATCCAGTTACCTACCAATGGCCAGGTTTGTCCTTCTTTAAGGCAGAGTAGTACTCCATTGTGTACAGACATCACACTTTTTATCCATTCCTCTGTGGATGCGCATATAGTCTGCTTCCAAACTGAGCTATTGTGAATTGTGCTGCTATGAACATGTGTGCACATGTAATACTGTGATCTGGTGACACCTACAAGGGGAGCTGTCACCTCAAATGGAATTTCTTCTACACCAGATAAGAAGCTTTTTTTTCCCTTTCTGTGTTTATAACAGTGTCTACAGGGCTTACAGGGTCTGCAGGGCCTACAGGGTCTCACTATGTAGATCAGACTCATAGTGATTGTCCTGAGTCTCTGAGTGCTGGGATTACAGGACGTCACCACACCCAGTGTCAACCGAGGTCTCGGCACACCTGGTGGGCCAGCCAGCCTGACACGCCGGGATCGAACCCTGGCCACTGTGCTCTGCCTACACAGGTGCTTTTGTCCGCTGAACTATCACGCAGGCCCTAGATAAGCAACCTTATTTTGTTCTCTGTTCCATATTGTTCTTGAAATAGTTGAAAGGTTACCTAGGTCAGGGACAGTCTCAATATGTGGTCTCTCTCAAGAGACCCATAAAATCTGCAGTCGTTTGGTGGTTAAGGCACGTACAACGCATAAAGCCCAGATAGGTGCTCTATTTCTTGTGCATAATGGGAATTTCTATTTTTAGGTTTTTAAAAATGTTGTTAGTACAGGGTCTCACTACACAGATCAGACTCGTAGTGATCCTCCCGTTTTCAGCCTCCCACGCACTGGGATTGCAGACGCACACCACCACACTCAATCTCAGTCACCATCTTGGCGAGCCCCGGGGTGGGGGCTGGCGGCACACTGGGGATTGAATCCCGGTCCCCACGTCTGCCTACGCAGGTGCTTTAATCCACTGAGCTATCTGGCCAGCCCTCTATCTTTAGTTTTTTGAGGAATCTCTATGCCATTTTTCCTAGTGGGTCTACCAGTTCACATTCCAACCGAGAATGTAGAATTCCTTCCTCCCTGAAGCTCCATCAGCATTTGCTGTTATTTGATTTTCTGGTGATGGATGTGCTTTCTGCAGTAAGATGGAATCTCAGTGTGGTTTTGATTTGCATGTCTTTACTGTCCACCAATGTCAAACATTTCCCTGGGTGTTAATGGCCTTTTGTATTCCTTCTGAGAAGTATCTATTCGTTTTGGTTCTGTATATTTTTTAAGTGGGTTTTTTATTTTGGGGGTATCTTTTTGCATTCTTTATATATTCCAGGTACTAGTTTTCTGTCCAGTATCGCGGTGATCTGCTCCTGATAGTGTAGACTGTCTATTTATTCTATTAGTTGTTTCTTTTGATGTGCAGAAGCCTTTTCGATGTCGTCCTATTTGATCATTCTTTTTAGCTTTTCTTCCCTTATTGGGATTTTGTTCAGAAAGACCTTGCTTGTGCCTATGGCTTCAGATATTGTATCTATTTTATCTTCCAGCAGATTAAGTGTTTCTGTTTTAGCATTTAGGTGTTTGATCCATTTTGTAGTTTAGTGTGTGGTGAGATACACGGACCCAGATGCAACCTCGTACACGTCAGTGTCTAACTTTCCACGGTTTCTAAAGAGGCTGTCTTTGCTATGTTCATGGGTCCCTTTGTCAAAGACCAAACGGCTGAACATGCCTGGGGTTGCTTGTGCTTCCATCCAATCTTCATGTCTGTTTTTGTGCTAGTAGCATGCCGTTTTTACCACTGTGTTTTTGTAACATACTTTCTAACCAGGATTTGATGCCTCCTGCTTTGGTTTTGTCACCCACGATTGTGTTTATTCTTCTGGCTTTCTTTTGATTTCATGTGAATTTTAGGGTTCTTCTCTCCAGGTCTGTGAGGAGAGCTGTTGCTACTTTACTGGAATTGCATTAAATCTGTACATTAATTTTGTAAGTGTAGCCATTTAAGTGCATTGATTCTACCTCCCCAGCAACAGAGGCTCACTTTCAATTTTCTGATATCCTCTTTGATCTTCTTCTTCAGAGTGATTTAATTCTCATTATACAGGTCTTTACTTCCTTGGTTGGGTTTCCAGTGCTTTTATGAATGCTATTGTTTCCCTGATTTCTTTCTCAGAGAGTTCATTTTTAGGGTAAAAGAATGCTATCGATTTTTACATATTGATTTTGTTCCTGCTACATTATTAACTTTGGTTATTAATTCTAGGAGTCTTTGGGTGGAACGTTTGGGTCCGGCAAGTAGAAGACTGCAAATAATGACACTTGCCTTCACCCTTTACCATATGGCGCCCCCACCCCTTTTTTCTCTTGCCTGATCACTCTGGCTAATGCTTTGAGGACTGTTAAATAAGAGTGATGATAATGAACGCTCTTGTCTTGGTCCTGGTTGTAGAGAGAAAGCTTTCAGTTATTCCCACTTAATATGATATTTTTAGTAGGTTAGTCACAAGTGGCCTTTATCATGTGGAGATAAGGCTCTTCATACCTCTTCAGTGCTTTTGTCATGAATGGATGTTGGATTTTGTCAAGGGGCTTTTCTGCATCTATGTTAATGATTCTGTGATTTTTGTCCTTGCTTCTGTTTATGTGATGGAATATATTTATTCACTTGAGTATGTCGAATTGCCCTTGCTTTCCTAGGATGAAGCCTACTTGTTCATAGCTTATGATCTTTTTGATTATCTGTTTAATAGCATCTCATTAAGGGTTTCTGTGTCTGTGTTCATTACAACAAGATGAGGCTGGCCTGTAGCTGGACTTTGTCTGGCTGGATATTTGCCTGGTTTTGGAATTAGGGTGATAGTAGCTTCCGGGAATGACTGAGGGGTATTCCTTTCAATGTTATTAGAGAGTTTGAAAAGTGTTAAAATTAGATCTCTGAATTTCTTATAACATTTAGCAGTGAATCCATCACATCCTGGACTTTTCTTAATTGGTAAGTTGTTTGTTACTATTACTACGGTTTCAGTTTCATTCCCTGTTATTTGATTGTTAAGGGTTTTAAAAGTTTTTTTTGTTTTGTTTTTGTTCATTTGGTGTTGGTAATTTATATGTGTCTAGGAATTTCTCTCTTTTTCTTATTTGCCCAACTCGTTAGCATGAAGGTTTGTGAAGTTGCTGCTAACACAATTTGAATCTTGGCCCTGCTCATTATGGTCTCACCTTTTCAGCTGTAATTACATTGATTTATATCTTTTCTTTCTTTCTGGGGGGAGAGGTAAGGTTGGCTAAGAGTTTATTTATTCTTTTAAAGAACCATCTCTGATTCATTGATTCTTTGTTTTGTCCCCATTTCATTGACTTCTTCTCTGATCCTTTTAATTTCTTTCTTTGTACTTGCTCTGGATTTAGATTGTTTTTATTGTTCTAGGACCTTGAGATGCATCATTAGGTAATTTATTTGGACTGGCTCTTCTCTGATGTGGGCATTCACAGCTAGAACCACTCTTATTGTGTCCCATAAATTCTCTTATGTTGTACCGGCATTATTCAATTTTAGGAATTGTCTTATTTCTTCCTGAATTTATTGTGTGGCCCATAGATCAGTCAAGAGTGCGTTGGGCAAGATCTCCACACTGTCCACAGCTCAGAAAATGTGCCTCCCTCTGCTTGCAGGTGGTTCCCATAAGCCCTTTCAACTAGAGAGATCCTAAGACAAAAGGCCAGCTCACCTGGACCCAGCTGCCATAAGGGGTTAAAATTCTCCCACTTGGCTCTGCACTCGTGTCCTACATGACAAGAAACCGTCCTAGTCACGAAAACGAGCCCACAAGGCCTCTGAAAGGCTCTCAGAGGGGCCCAAGCATGAAGAGCTTTGCCCCGCTACACTCAAGGGCCGTGAATCCTCCTCACATGCCTCAGCCCCACGCTGCCAGCGCGCTTCGGCACTGCCACCTCCGCCGGTTCTGTCTCCTGCACCACAGCGTCCTGCGCTGCTGTCAGCAACTCCTTCTGACTCCGTTTAATACTTAAGTACACTGCTGTTCTGTAGATGGGCTCCATGCATGGTTAGGGTCGAAAGTTCAGCCACTGAGGCTGATCCTGATGCTTGGGTGAGCACAGTCCTCCCCTGAGTGCATCCGATAGGGGACAGTAATGTGACAGAAGGCCACAGAGCCTTAGGTCAATACCACACTGATCTCCTGGCAGGCCTGAAAGACGGAGGGAGGCAAGCAGCCAAAACGCATGTTCACAGTTACCCACTGGAGTCACCCACTGGAGCCCCCACTGAAAAGAAATTCTGCCCAAGCAGGTCCTGTGAGACTGATGGACACTTCAGCAAATGTGAACTCCTATCCATGCTTCAGTGCCCTATACCTCCCTGGGACATGACCAGCCTCCCTCACACTTAGGTCCACTGTCCTGGGCTTGATTTTGACTCTGACTATACCTGGGAGAAAGGACAGTGCCTACCTCAGCCTGATATGGCTAATGATCATTGCCCTGAAATCTAGAGATTTGTTTCCAGAGGGATGGACACGGCCTGCTGTCAGTCACACCCCTTAGGGATCCAGCTTTGTTCCAGGCAACCCCCACAGTGCATGCTGCACTGAAACCCCAGGACACGGTTTGCAGGATTGCTCCATACCTATCCCCTTGGGTCTTTGTGTCTTGTCAGGCTGCTTTCCCCACCCTGGCTTCCCTGATCCCTGCTGGCTGTGGTTTTTGCCTTAAACCATATGGATGATTGTCCACAAGAATAGAACAATCCAAGGCTTGACCAGCGTCCAAGGCACACTGGAACTCTCCTGGACTGGAGTAACTCCCAGGGGCGGGCCGAAAGCCTAGCTGGGCCTTGCTCAGAAGATCACATGTAATATTCCCAGCAAAGATTTGCTGGTGAAGTGTAGCGGAAAGTGCCCCCACCCTGACAGGGTGCTTCCGTCTGTCCGTTGCCCAGGCTGCTCCTGTCTCTCAGAAACAGCCAGGCGCTGAGAGCTGTGGTTGGTCATGTGACGCACACTGGATAAGCCCACTGACACTGCCTCTGTGCTTCCTCCGCTTGTCCCACACAAGCCCTAGACTGCCAGAGATCAGGGCCATATTCTGGGAAGGGCCCTGCGCAGTGCTTGCTTATGTAAGTCCTGGAGTCATGTCAGCATCCTGCTTGCTGGAGCACGATGAGTCCTGAGTGGTTGTTTCTAACCGATATACCCCAGTATGAAATTTGTGCCATGATTGTCTCTGCTTTGCAGAGAAGCAGGCAGAATCCCAGAGAGGCTGGGTCACCAAAGATTTCCACTCTGGTAATAGAAATGACACCGAGAGCAGGGTCTGCCCAGCTCATGCGGCCCAGCTGTGTCCTGCGCTTGTCCACCCTCTTCCATAATAAAGCCACGTGGTGACTTGTGCACGAGTTAGTTGCTCAAACAACAAGCCTTTCCTCTCATGCTGAATGGTCTGCAGACCAGCTGGACTGGGCTGAGCTCTGCTGGGCCTCCAGGTTTATATTTGCTCTTCTTTTTTTTTGTCAAAGAAGCAAATTATATTTTATATAAAATACGCAGTTATACATACCATAATTTATTATATAAACTATATTTTATGCATTCAAATTTTATGATTAATTTTCAAAAGTTTATTTGCCAGTGATTTAATATTTTAGGTATTTAACACATTTCCTATATATTTTATTCCTTTCTATATTTCTAATAAGAGATTCCTTCTAATTTGTCCAGATTGTGTTGCTTTTTAAGTTTTTGAGATCGATTTTCTTGTGAACATTATGTTCCCACTTTTAAAAGCAAGAGGGATTGACTAAAATGCAACCACCACTTTGGTTTTCTAAAAATTTTTATTCATTTTAATGAGGAAGAAAAGATAAAATAGCAACAAAAAGGCTTAAAACAGGTTAGCAGGACATTTACAGTGATTAATACATTGCATATGGCTGTCTTTGTCTACTCTTTATTTCTTGAAATTTGGAGTCCGAAGTAAAGGGCCAGTAGGTGCCAGAGCATATGCGTCTTACGGCCAAACACTGGTGCATAAGGGAGAACCCAAACTCTCAAGTGCATGTGGGCACGTGCCCAGCCCACACACCGTGGCCAGCCACACCCATCTCAGTGGGAAGGAGGTGAAAGCCACATGGGCAGCAGGAAGCGTGATGCTTAATAACATCATGGAATATCACACAATCATTTTCTTATTTGTTTTAAACTCTACTAAATTAAATTCTTTTCATTCAGTAGATATTACTTTATTTTTACTTTGTGAAAAGCCCAAAATTCCAAGGCTGCTACTAAAGCTGTTGGTCACTGTAGCCCTCATGTAGCTCAGCCCTGAGCACTTCAGAAATACACTACTGTTGCCACATCTCACATTCACAGCATTCTCGTTTTGATTCTCCACCAAGTTCAAGGAAGTATTTATATTTTTAAAAACACCTTGGGGAGATGGCTCAGTGGAATAGTCGCTTCCCTAGCAAGTACAAGGGCCTGAGTTCAATGCCCCGTTCCACCAAAAAAAAATAAAAAAATAAAAAAAATAAAATAAAAACACCTTGCAAGAAAACTTTGATATTTCTCTAGAGTAATATATTTTCAGAAACCCAGAATTCCTGTGAACAGCTCTTAGGAGGAACCACAGATTTACGTCATGGAGGGCAGCCTTCAGAGGTGGCTTAGTCCAGCCTTCTTGGTCTACAGAAGACGAAGGAGCAGCTGCACCCTCAGGGCTCCAGGCGCAGACACAGCGGGCCATATCTTTCTCTCATGAGAAAAAAGCAATGAGCAAAGTCTGAGGTGACCTTTGCACGTCTTGCTGCGGCTGTAACTCTGAGAGGCCTGCACTTGGCTTATTTTATGAGAATCCCCATGTGACCTGCTAACTTGATCACTACAACCTCGTTGCTGATTGTTTATCAACAGAAAAATAAGTCTTTCCATTTCTCTGTAATTGTGGGGTCCTCTGATTATAGAGCCAGCAGCAGGGGCCGTCTGGTCACAGCTCCACTGCCCTGAGGACGTCCAGGGCCGCTTTCCATGGAGGAGGGGACGAGATGCACCAAGCCCCATTTTCTGGGAGGAATCTTTTCAGGCCTAAACTCCTAGTATTTAGCTAATCGTTTCTCCTATCAGAACTGCAGAGGAGCCAAGGTTGGCAGAATCTACACGAGATGACGTGGCATTAACATCTCTGTGTCCGGCTTCTGCATCACGCATCCTGCAAGGTCAGCCACGTGGTTAGAGTGGCAGGACCTCTGGGGAGCTTCTCCCATCTGCTCACAGAGTCCTGGCAACTTCCAGGTGCCTGGGAACAAGAAACGCGCCGGAGTCTGGGAATCCAGGACACCCTGATGAAAATGCGGACAGCTTCGCAGTAAAAGCTGGCAAACTGGTCGCAGGCACCTGATCTTTCTTTCTGACATTCACGAACACTGGAAGGGTGGGACTAGAGGCCGCTGGAGGCTGAGCTGCCGGACCCAGGAGACCCCATTGGTGGCTTGGTTTCCATTTGGAGCTGGTGGCACCTGGCAACTCTGGAAGTGCGTGAGGCTGGGCTCCGAGACCTGCAGGGGACGTCTGCACCCGTGGGTGGCGCTCAGCCCTCCCTACAAGTACGAACCTAAGTGCATTACGTCGGGCTCTCTAGGGGAAGAGAATCAGCAGAACATCCGTGAGAAACCACAAGGGGATGGCTTAGGTAGCAGGGTCCACAGAAGCTCCCGGGGAGTGACCTGCACTGTCCACCTTGCACAGCTGAAGAAGCCGGGACTACCCAGAGGTGACCACACCAAAGGACGCAGCCACTCCAGGAGACCGGAGCTCGTCAGAGTGCTCCACCTCGCGTTTTCTTCCCTTTTCAGCCTGTCTAGGCTGCAAGCCTACTGGTCTTGCCACTCGTACCTGGGGATCTGCTCGCCTGTTTGCTGGCCTGCAAGTCAGTCGCCCCAGCCACGCCCAGCCACGCCCCAGCCGAGCCTCTTGCTCCGCGGGCCTCGCTCCAGGCAGTGTGACATCCTAAGTAAAGGTCACACTGTCTACGTCTTGTTTATAAACCAGACATAAAAGAGGCCGACAACAGCAGGGACACAGGGAAGCGTTACAAGCGTGCTATAAGGAGCGCGAGTCCCACGAGCGCGTGCTTGCCTCGGCCTCCCTCCCGCACCTGCTGCGCGTCGCCTTTGTAGCCGGGAGCCGCGTCGCGTTAGCCAGCTCCTCGCGATCTGTTTGGGGCCGCTACCGAGTCCAGTAAGGGCTCCTCGTGCACAGCTCGAGCACAGTGTGACAGCAGAGGGACTCAGGGGGGCAGTGTGTGGACACAGATGCCTGGGACAGGGAGGCTCGCAGGAGGGCAGGAGCCAGGGCGGCAAGGCTGAGGGGGCAGCTCAGAATGCAGCAGAGCTGCGCCCACCCGGGTCCAGAGGCTGGAAAGTGACACCTCGCATGGAGGAGGAAGGCCTGGAGCAGCAGCCAGAAGCTGACTTCGCCGCCTGCGGGGCGTGGCGAGGCCTAGAGACGTCTGCAAGGGGCAGAATGGGCCCTGGCCGGTGAGCTGTCCAGAGCTACGGGGCGGAGAGGCGACCTTGGCCCGCACCCCCACCCCCATAGCCACAGAGAGGGCAGCACTGGTGCCACCCCAACTCCTCTTGGCAGTGTGCTCCGTGACCCAAAGACAGAGAAACCAATGTTTAGAAATTCAGAACTACGCAGTAACAGACACCGTGGAGTTGAAAGACAGCGTCTTTGTGGGGAAGGAGTGGCCCTGCTTTGGCACCGCACGCGGGCTCGGAGCTTTTCCACCGGCCCCTGGCGTCCAGAACAAAGAAAGCAGCAAGACACAGAAAGGCAGAGGCTGCGCAGTCGTAGACAAGAGGAAAAGGCAGGGGTGGCACCTGTGCTGGCTTCCCTTACACAGTGCCCTGGGACCCTCGGGGCCTCAGGCAGGCGAGTGTGTGCCTCTAAGAGTGGACATGGCTCCTTGCCATGTGGAAATGAAGGGTCAGAAGCAACATCTTTTGGGCTGGGCACGAGCGGGAGGAGGCCAGTTTAAGGTCAGCCTGGGCTACCCAGTGAGTTCAAGACCAGCCTGAACTGTATGGTGAAACTCTGTCTTAAAAAATAAACCAAAGAGGAAAAAAAAAAATGCAACGTATTTTGACTGGTTGTGCCCACACACAAAGCAGAGATTTACAGCAGCTCCTTCTGATGGTTCCCACACAAGCTCTGGATTTAAATGAAAGGTGAGAGTCCTGAGTTACGATGGGTCCCAGTGCAGGCTCAGGAGCCAGCCATCCCTCTGGGCCCTCCCTGTGTGCCGCTCAGCCTGCGGCCTGGGCCCTGTGACCTTCGGCACATTGTCCTGTGGGCTGTTCCGTTGTCCAGCCCTAGTTCCGGCCTCCTCTCTGCTGGTGTGCTCCTACTTTCACAATGACCCTATTCATGAAAAGTGAGTTGTAAGTGTGTGTGTGTGCTGTCTGCACATAAGCATTAAATTCTGAACAAAAGAAGGCCTCGTGTTATTAGGGCACAGAACACAGCACCACAGAGCCCATCTGTGCTTTCTCTTTCCCTTTGCAGTGCTCCTGGGCGGCCTCATGGGGCTGGGGCCCTGGCTGCCACTCCCCGCCTCCAGAGAGGCTGAGGGTCTCAGAAGCTTTGTGGAAGCCCCGCTGCCTCCACTGGGTCTCCCGGAGGCAGTGAGCTCAGATACGGTGGCTGGAGCAGGTTCAATGTGGCAGTGATGTGCTTCTCAAAGGGGAACACGTGGCTCTGATAACACGCACAGGCGCTCACATACACGCACATACATGCTCACACACACACATGCTCACATACATACACACGCGGCGCATGTGTACTCACACGCAGGGTGAAGCCCTTCTGCACAAGAAGTTAAAAACCGAGCCAGTGCATCTGTAAATCAAGGATACGTGATACCACTGGCCATGAGGGCAGAGAGCGCATGGAACCTGGAAGCAAAATGAATCTTCAAAATTAGGACTTTTAGAAGAAAATCCATTTTGCCAACTTCCTCCTACTGAGAACAGAAAGTGCCACCCAGCCCTGGTGCCAAGCAGGACGTGGTGCTCCCAACTCGCTGCCCTCCTGCCTTGGCCGAATTGTTAATAAACGCTTACCCCCATTTTTATAGGCTTTTCTTGCAACAAACTGAGGTAGCCAGGCCCCGGCCCAGGCCTTGGAGTCTCCACTTGTGGGCCCCACAGGGCAGAAGTGGCCGGACACCTTCTGCAGCCTGCCCCGTCCGCCCGTCCTGGACCAAGGCAGTCCAGAGCTGCGCCATGCATTCGGGCTCTGTGCCTTGTGCTCTGAAAGGACAGCACTTTAGCTCCACCCAAGGTGGGAAGGATGCAGTGGGGGCAGGGGGAAGGGAAGGAGGAAGAGCAAGGGCAGAGTGCATGTGGCCCCCAGCCCTGGTCGAGAGCTGTGCTCTCTGCCGGTGCCCATTTACAGCACATGTGCAGGTGAGGTTGAACTGGAAGTACATACGTGGGAAACCCTTCTTTCTCTGCTCCTAAGACCTGCAATGGGAGAGTTCCACTGGTCACACTGAGATTAGTTAGACATTGAAGTCCGCAGAGTGGTGAGGGTGTGCATTTTCAGCTGCCCGGCTCTGCCTAGAAGAAAGCAGAGGTCAAGGTCAGAGACAGTTTGGTCTGCTTCTCCCAGCGTCCTGAGCTGGAGACACTGGCAGTGTCAGCAGCTCCCCTGGAAGGGCTTGAGATGAGCGGAAGCCTTCCTGAGACTCCAGCTGGTACACAGAAGGGGGCCCCTGCATCCCTGCTGCAGCTCTCGAGCCACACATGCCCAGCTGAGGACTACAGAATGTCAGTGTGGTCACCACAGTAGAAGAGGGGCCCCTCCACCTCAGGACATGGTCCCCTCCCCCAGGTGGCCATGAGCCACACTGCCAGCCCTACACACACACACACACACACACACACACACACACACAAATGTGCACACACCAATATAGTACACACACTAATATGCACCCTTACATATGTACATGCATGCATTCATACACATGGACACGGACACACACACGCACACACGCACGCACGCACGCACGCACGCACGCGCGCACACAGTCTCTCCCCAGCCCTGGGGGAGCAGAGACAGCTGCAGTGGCTCAAACCCTCCTGGTCCTAATTAAACCAAGTTTCCAGGCAACCCCGCCAAGGAGGAACTCATTTCCTAGCAGAGGCAGCCCCAGGCCAGGGGAGGAAGCCGCCTTTGGGTTTAATCAGCCACGTGCACATTCTCTCGCCCCAGGTTGCCAAGCTGGACCTGCACCTAGCAGAGGTATTTGTGTAATCAAATCTTCTGGAACCTTCCCTGCCAAGGCTGCTGCTGTGAATAGGCTCCTGAGGTAAAAATGTTCCCCTGCTGGGGATGAAGCCCTTGAAGTCCACATCAAACTGCAGGGAGGGTCGGAGCAGCCAGCGCCCCACAGGAAAGCGCCAGAAATCTCAGGCTGGCCACTCAGCCTACACCCACAGGAAGCTGTGGTGTGTGTGTGTGTGTGTGTGTGTGTGTGTGTGTGTGTGTGTGTACGCACATTGCCGCCCCAGCCTCTGCACTGAGCCCTCTGAAGACTGGCAGTGACCACCCACAGACAGCAGACTGGAGGCCTCCTGTGCCTGCCTGGGCCCAGTGGTGTCACCTGCACTGCCTCCTGAGGCTGCCGAGCGGCCCACACCCTCCTAGTCTGGCACAGACCCTTGCTGGTGCGGGGTGTGGGTGCACAGACCCACGTGGGCTGCCACACTCCCCAGGGAGGCCAGCAGCTGCCCGAGGCACGCACAGCGTCTGCGCCGGCCAGTGGGGTCCTAGGCCTCTGGTGGCCCACTCTCCGGGCTGGGTCTGCTCTTTCTGCTGTGAATTATGCTTTAGAAGTGTTTAAATGTAAAAGTATACCATGCTCATTAAAGGAAATTTGCAAACTAGAGAAAAGCTGAAGAGAGTAAAATGGTTTTCAATGAATATCTTATAATGAGACTCGGAGTGTGTGTTACTCTCTAACAGAAAACAGACGGCAAGTGCCGCCCTCTGCTAAGACCGCAGCCAGTGCCCGCGGTGAGGCCCACGCCGTGTGTGCGGGCACCATCAGTGCCTTTGGTCATGGTGGCTCGGCTCGTTGGGTGTTGTGCTTGTTGGGTGCTGATTGGTCCTGCAGAGTGCAGGACCCCTGGGGGCCGAGGCAGGACCTGCCTGGGCCTGCTCCTACCAGCTCAGCAGCGTATTGCGGCCTCCCCAGCATGGGCTGCCCGGGCTCTGGGACGCCCAGGTCCTGTGCTAGCGAGCCGGCCCCGGACGGCGCTGGGCAGAATCGCGGAGGGGGCTGGCTGAGTCCTCCTGCTGCCTCCTTCCTGCAGTGCAGGCCATGTGTGGTCTCCACATCCCTGACCTTCCTCCTGAGGGCCCTGATGCCTGTCCCAGTGTCATAAGATGGTGACGTGCTGCTCCGCATGGTGAGGTACCTGGCCCAACAGTGGGCAGAGCCCAGGACGGAGACAGTTCGGATCCGAACGCCTCTGTCTCTGGACCTGCCTGACGCTGGCTGCTGCCTGGCCTCACCGCACCACGGGGCTAGGCAGACATTGGTGCTCGGAGCACAGCACAGCTCCCTCTCTGCTCTGCACTGGCCTGCACGCCAGGCCTGGGGGCCTGGGGCCTGGACGACTCGGGACTCAGGGCAAACAAGGCACGTGGGAGCCCGTCTGCCTTGTGGCCTTTCGACTGTGGGTGGCCAGGAGCTGGCGCCGCCCACCCGGTGTCCAGGACACTGCTGTTACGGACCAGCCCGGTACCCCTTCCTGCTCACTTGAGGACCTGCGTGGTCATCCTGGTCTGGTGCCAGCAGCCCGTGGGCTTGGCCAGTCATAGAGGGCGCAGCTGCATGAGGTCTTCCAGCTCGGGACACTGGGGCAGGGGTTCTTATTGGGGCATGTGCGTGGCACACAGAGGCTGCACTCCTCCCAGGGGATGGCTGGGCCTGACATGCCTTTGTTCTCCCCCACTGTTCTGTGGCCCCCTTCTCTTGGAGAAAGACCCTCCTCCCCACTTGCACGACCTGCTCTGCTCCATGTCTGTACTTCTGACTTCTCATAGAAGACGAGCCACATGATGCTGGATCCTGGGTGCCGATTTATTTACTGCATGCTGTGGTCTCAGAGTGCACCCATTTTCATACAACTGACTGGAGCTTACTCTTCTTCGGGGCAGAGTAGTACTCTACTGTATATGAATGCTGTTGTCTTTATCCACTCATCTGTGTGTGGATGTGGAGGCAGCTTCTAAGGCTGTGTGTCAGGCACTGTGCTGCTATAACTCGGGTGTGGCCCTAGGGGATGACACCCTTGCTCTTTAGGGAAGAGGCCTAGGAGAGCAGCAGCTGCGTTGGATCTTTAGCCTTGGAGTTGGAGGTGTAAAGATCTCCCTAGACCTCACCCAGAAGCAGAAGTCCTGTCCAGTCACCGGTGCATGCCCACCTGGCCTCCTGAGCTCAGGCAGAGCCAGGCAGGGGGGCCCCCTTTGGGGCGTCTTCCCGGCAGGCAGCCCAGGCCCATGTGGAGAGCTGTGCTGGCCTCTTCCTGCCCTGTGCTCAGGGCAGCTGCTTCTCTGCACTCTCCAAGTGATAGCACTGAGCCCACCCTCGTGGCCATTCAGGGCCCCATGCTAAGACTCCTGGTCGTTGTAGTCCCGACATCTGGATGGAATATTCCAATGTGACCAGGTCACTACAAGACAGTGGGGCCTCAACTTCCTGTGACATCTTCCCACGGGGAACCGCACTTTTAGTTTCTGGTATACTTTAGAAAAAGTTAATTATTTCTGTGGAAATTATTGTCAGGCTGGGCCAACTTAGTGCCGTCCCTGCCCAGACCCTTTTCTGACCTTGGTGCTCTATATTTATGGAAACGGAATCTCTGATGCTCTTTTTTGGGACTTTTTTTGGAGATAGGGCCTCACTATGCAACGCAGGCTGGCCTTGACAGCTCTGCGGGTGCTGCTGGCCCCACGCTCGCAGTGGCCCTCCACCTCCGCCTCCCGAGCACTGGCCTCTCGGGGTGCGCACCACGCAGGGCTTGACATTTCCTTTCCAGTGTCTTTGACGCCTCAGCCCCCGTTCATTCGGATGTCACATGTGTAGCAGGCCCCGGAGGCTGGGTGCCCAATCGCACCCTTGATGACCCGCCTCGTCCTCTGGCCTGGTGCTGTGCAGCCTGGGGACAGAGGAGGCCAAGGAGGCAGTGAGCCAGGGATCACATTGAAAGTGAGAAGTGGGCAAAATTATTTTAGTGGTACATTTTACTTATTATCTCCAAGTCATTATTTCAACATATAATCCATACAAATTGCCAAGAAGATATTTTATGTTTTTCTATAAAATATGAATAGTCTATGACTAGTTTGTCATCACAAACTAGTGTTCTGAGCCTTCATCCTCAGACACATGAGCCGCATTTCAGGGGCTTCGAAGCCACACGCGAGGCCAGTGGTCACTGTCCTGAGAAGAGTGGGTGCAGACACACGGGTCGAGACCTGGGCTTTTGGCCACCACGACATCCTCCTTGGCCTTCTACTTTGTTCTTCTTGGAGACAAGGTCTCATTACGTAGCCCAGGCCAGTCTGAAATTCGCCAGCTCCCAGTGATCCTCCTGCCTCAGCCTCCTGAGGGCTGGGGTCACAGGCGTGTGCCATCCCACCTGGGATCTACGTTTGTACTTCCATCCTGTTTTCATTCCTGTCCCCCTTTTCAGCATGAAGCCCTCGCTTGTGGTACAGTGCTTGCAGACCTCTTATTCTCTTTGTCTAGCACATCACCAGTTAGGTGCCGCGGGGTGAGCTTCCTGGGGCACCAGTGTCCCCTAGAGACTCAAGGCGGGAGCTCAGAGGCCCTAGCTCCTGAATGCCAAGCAACCAAGACAAAAGGTGGACGTGGAAAGCTCAGAGCACTCTGAGGAGCAGGTAGCTTGGGGCAAGCACAGAACAGAGAAAGCCTGAGCCTGGGTTTGAGCAGGGACTTGTGGCCCTGTGAGGGAGATGCACGTCCTCTAGGGTGCTGGGGACCAGGAGAGAGAGGCATGTGCTACTTGCACATGTCCACTGCGGTGTGCTGCAAGGGACACAGGGCACACAGAGACCCTGCCCAGCAAAAAGACAGGAAGAGAAAGTGCTCCACAGACCTGATTCTGCTCTCACTGAAACAGGAGCTGGCCAAGGAGACGGCGGACCCGAGGGAAAGCACCCTGGTTCTGTCATCTGTGTTTAATCATGGTGCAGATACTGTGGGTTATGGCTGAGACCAGACCTGATGAGAATGAAAAGGAAGAGTCACGAGAAAGCCCCAGAGCCACGTGCCTGGAGCGCCCAGGAGTGGCCCGGCTGGCAGGCACGGGCTGGCTTCCCGGGGCCCTGAGCCCTGGCCTGGGTGGGCAGCGTGGCCCTCATGCAGTCTCCTTAGCCTGCGTGCAGTGCCCCTGGCAGCCCACACGCAGCTCCTGCACACAAGGCTGCTCTCCCGGCCCTGAGCATGGGGAGGCCCTAGCTTGGCTTGGGTCCCACCCCTAGAGAGGGACCGGCCAGCGCCTTGGGCTTGCCTGCCTCAGGTTCTTGGGAGCTGTGCAAAGGAGACCCCGGAGCAAGGGCACAGCAGCTGAGTGTGGCAGAGCGCCCTTTACTTGAGGAAATGGCATTTGAGCGAAGACACAAAAGTGAACAGAGCCAGCCAGCGGGACGGGAAGAAGATGGTGACACCACAGACCCCGTGCGGTCCAGGAGGGCCTAGTGTTGGCAACAGTGGCTCTTGTGTGAGGTTTCAGTTTAGATGGCTCTGATGCTCCGCACCTCAGCATGAACATGCGTGGGTGCGTGTACATGTGTGTGTTGTGTGCATATGTGTGCATGCATGTGGTGTGGTATGCATGTACATGTGCGGTATGTGCGTGGCGCGTGCGTGTGCATGGTGTGTGGGTGCACACCTGTGGTGTGTTGAGTGTGTGTGTACGTGCGCTGCGTGTATGTGTAGCACTGATGACCTTCCCAGCCGTTTAGTGGGAATTTCCTGGGGGAATCTGGCTGGGAACAGCCCAGGTCCCAGTGGTTCGTGCAGGCGTTTTCAACATTGCGTAACAGGAAACTCAACTCACAGCACTGGGGGCGGGGGCTGCACACTGCTGAGGGGCAGAGGGTGACACTGTGCTGTGCACCGCAGCTGCTACCTGTGCCAGTCTTGTGGAGATGTGATGTGAATGGCGTGAACAGGACCGGAAAGCAGTGTCCCATACACCCAGCCCCTGCTGGGGCAGGTGGTCCCAGGGTCCACATCCAGGCAGGGCCAGCGGGGCAGCTGGAGGGGCTGCAGCAAGTGCTCAGAGTGCCTCACAGGGAAGACTTGCCAGCAGGAAAGGGCAGGGCCCAGTGGCACAGGCCGACAGCGGGGCCCCAGCTGGCCCTCAAGGGTCCCAGGTGGCTGTTTCCAGCCGCAGGGAGCAGGGGCCGCAGGAACCCGGGGGTGCAGGCTGCAGGTTGGACAGGCAGCAGCATCTGGGCCGCACTCGCGGTTGCGGGGTGGATGGGTGAGACAGAGCAAAGGACATCACAGGGACAGCAGCAGCTCTGTCCCCAGGACCAGCAGCCCAGGGACTGGCAGGAAAGCTGCGTCTGGGATGATGTGTGTGCCACGTCCTGTTGCCTGGACAGCTGGGGCGCGTCCTCTTCCTGCCCTGGAGGCCCAGGGTCCTGCACCCTGAGGGGATTTTCAGGGATGTAGCTCAAGGATCTCAAGGGTGACACTCCTGGCATACAGTGCCTGGGATGTCCGGGTGGCTTAGTGAGAGCCAGCGGTGCATCTGCTCCAGCACCCTCCTGGAGTCAGAGGCTGCAAAATGTTTTCTGTTGTTCCACAGCAGCCATGCGATTAACACAATGACATCAGGTTCTTGCTTTGCTTCACTTTGTTTAAGGGTGTTTTAGAAGAACCAAGTCAAGGGGACACACACCAGCGGGAGTCAGAGCCAGCTCTCCAGGGCCGGCTGAGCAGTGAGGAGCTTAGGAGGGTGTGCACAGCACAGAGCTGTATGCTGAATGCAGTGCTAACACAGACACTGCTTGATGGCCAGGGGAGTCTCCAAGAGGTCCCTGAAGGACCAGGTTCCTGCCACCCTCAGAGTCTGGGCCCACCATCCAGTGCTGCCGCTCAGGCAGTGCAGCAGAGCACCCCTGAGAGTCTGCCAGGCAGGGGCGGTGCGGGCGGGAGCAGAGGACTCCTGTGGGAATTGCAGCCCGGGACTCAGGGCAGAACCAGGGGCTTCCAGGTGCTTGGGAGGAGGCGTTGGTTGTTGCTTCTTCATGCGTCACTGGTGCCACGAACACAGCAAGGACCTGTGCTTGGTGAAGGAGAATGGGTTGTGGGAGCCTCTCCCTGGCTGCCTCTGAGCCGCGTGGGCAGCGACAGGAAGAGTGAAGAGAGGAGGAGCTGCTCTGCTGCTGGGCCACCAGCCGTGTCCTGGGGAGCTGCGCCTCAGAAGGGTGTGCTGAGACAGCCTTGGGGTGTGGCCTGCTCAGGAGGCCGATCTACGCCAGTGTGGGAGGCATTGCTGGGACTGGCTGCGGCCGAGTCAGGTGCTGTGAGCTCGCACCCGGCCTGTCCGGCGCCCCTCCTCTGCCGGCCTTCTGAACCTTCTGTGCCCGCCTGTCCTGGGCCTGGACTCAGCAGAGCCCGCCAGCCATGGACCAGACCTCAGAGAACACAAGTCACAGCAGACCTTTCCTCATGGGCCTCAACTTTTCCAGGTAAGTGGACACAGTGGCGGAGCTGATGGACGTACCGACTGTGGCCCTGGTTGGCGGTGGGGTGCTGGTGTCCTGCCAAGGCCCTAGATAGGGACCTCAGATGCTTGGTGGCACCTGCAGGTCTCTAGGGAGCAGCCTGGGCCCCGGCTGAGTGCTGTTGCTGAGCAGCATGGGCCCCCTTTGGCGACATGCATGTGGGGTTCCTGCAGGGTGCTCCGTGCACCTGGAGGACCTCTGTTCCTGCAGGCTCAGAGTACCCACCTAAGCAGGAGGCTGGAGGGCAGGGAGCCAGCAGCGCGGGGTCTCCAGGTCAGCCGCAGGGCGCAGGATTTCTCCTGTTTACACTCCTTTTGTGAGGAGCGGATTAGGGGTTCAGGAGAGTGCTCCACAGGCCATGTTATAATTAAAGTCACGCTAATTTGGCAGGGCCCTTAAACACCTACCTTGCCTCTGTCCAGCTGTGAGGTAACCATATAATTATAACCTGGGGCACCGCAGGATGGTGGGGAGGCCAGACAGCGAGCTCCTCCTGCTCAGGTTTAGGTAATTATATGTTACTGTTGTCTAATTGCTTGCCAGAGAAGAAAGAGAAAACATGGTTTTGGGTTTTTCTTTTCAGTTGGAAGCTGTGGGATCAAATCCCAGGCCTGCCCTTCCCCACTGTCTGCCTGTTTACTCATGTGTGTGGGTGAGAGTTTTTATGTATTGTTTGAGCCAGGGTAACACCACGTGAGTCAGGCTGGCCTTGAACTCCTGATGTAGCCCAGCCCTTGAACTCCTGCCGGTCCTCCAGCCTCTAGAGGGCTGAGAGTGTAGGTGAATGCTGCCGTGCCCAGCTGGGAGCCTTCGCGTTCTCTGTAACGCACTGCACAGAACCGCTCATCAGAAGCTTAAAGATTAATGTTCATGATTAAAATTTTAAGTTCAAGACAAGTTCTTCTGTAAGCTTTTAAGTTTAGCTTCTTTCTTTTTTTGTATGAGGAATCAAACTCAGACCCTTGAGCTTGCCAGGAAGGCACTGTTCCAGTGAGCTATATCCCTGATCTAAATTTAGTTTCAAATCATATTAATACTCTTGTAAGTGCACCAAAATAAGAGCAGTCACCTGTAAGAGCCCCTGGGTCTGCTACTTAACTTCAGTTATGCACTTGGCTAAACACATTCAAATATTTTAAGTGCATTTATACACTTATGTATGATTTCTTCTCCTCTTCCTCCTCCTCCTTCTTCTTTGCAGAACCAAGGATTATTGAGCTCAGACCCATGTGCATACCAGGGATGTGTATGAATCTTAAGGATTTTGGTTGTCTCAAATAAAACAAATGAATAATAAATAAAACTTGGTTGAGTTAAAAATCTTAAGTCTGATGAATGAAACTCACAAATGGGTATTGTAGTGCCCTCCAGCTTCATAACACACAAGTTTAGATCCCAAATGTAACCGGGTATTTGATTGCATAATTTAAAATAGGGTTATAAGATTGACATTCTTGGGCCAAATTCACACAAAAGATGGAAAAGGCAACATTTGTAGATTCCTTCTCTTGTGGCACTAAGATGGAATGCAGATTTCAACGTGTGGCCATTATGCTCCCACTGAGCCACACCCCAAATCCTTTGCATAGTACTGTGACATATTAGTAGCAGGTAATGCCCCGTAGCCTGTGGCGAGCACCACTGTCAGTCGTGGAGGCCGAGCTGCAAGCCCTAGAAGACTCCTTTCCAGCCTCCGCTGAGGCCTGGGCTGCGTCCTGAGCCTGCCTGTGTCATGGAGGATGTTGGCGCCGCCCTGTCAGCCTGGTTGATGGGCAGGGAGCTGGGTGGCGCTCAGCTGAGCTCTTTTCGAGGTTGTCGCACAGGCACGACCTTGGGCCCACCTGTGGCCCCTGGCCACCCTCTCCGGAGCTGCTCCCTTGCTCCATTTCCTGGCTCTAATGACCTAAACAGCTGTTGTGGTTTAGATCTAGAATATTGGTGCAGTCAGGGCTTTACCAGGGGAAGGGTCTAATACAGGACATACACTTCATAGGATTGCTTTATGGCATTTATCGAGAAAGTCAAATGCAGAGGAAAGCAAGAGACTGGTGCAGGTGCTGGAGACCCGAAGAACCCAGCTGAGGGCCTGGGTGATCCTCGGGTCTGGCTGGAGATCTGGAGGCCATGGCAGTGCCCTACCCGAGTGCAGCTGGGACTGGAGGAGGCCTAGAGGCAACAATGCCTCATGCAAGTCTGTGCCAAGAATCTGCACTGGGAAAGCCAGAGGGTCAGGTGGGAACTAGAAAGTCTGCAGCAGTGGGATGAGGGGTCCCCCAGCAGCTGAGGGATCCGCACTGGAGCCAGGAGGACCACAGTGGGGACCAGAGCCCCCTGAAGAGAATCACAGCCACCCTGCAGGACGGCGACACTCAAGCTCCTTTGCTGATGAGGACAGCCACGTTCAGGTCAGGAAAGCCAGCACGGAGAGCTGGTGGGGACCGACAACACCAGCGTCCCTTCCAGCTCTCCTTTCTTGCTATTGGTGGCAATCCTCAGAGGGCCCTTCCACACTTAGCACCATGTTAGCGCAGTTCAGCTGGTGTTACAAGTTGCCATTAATTAATCCAGCACAGGGCCATCCCACAGCCTCCTGCACTTGCAGGCGGGCTTTTGGAAGACGACTGGCTCTGGGGAGCTGTGCTCATGAGGCGCTGATCCAGTGATGCGTGCATAGCCGGCGCGGGGCTAGGAGCAGGGCGTGGCGGAGATTGAGGGTGGTGGGCTGACTGGTCTGGTGGAAGAAATTTCAAGGCAGCCTAACATTCAGGCTGTGGCACACACACTGCTGGCGGGTTTTTGCTTCACTTAGCATGAGGATCAGTGGCAAAATGCAAAGCTGAAGGATGCGAAAGGTTTGCAGGTCCATAGAAAAGGAAGTACTTGTGAAGTTGGGGTCAGGAGAGCATGGCTCTGAGAAGATGAGCATTTTAAAGAGTGAAGCACTTTGCCTCAGAACAATGAGAAAGATGCCCTGAGGTCATCCTGGAACCAGCATGACCCCGCCTGCTGGATGCTCTGGAGGAAAGCTGTGATGCTTCATTTATTTTTTAGTTTTTTAAAGATATCCTTTTGAAAATTTATTGACAGTACTATCAATAGTTAAGCATTCTTTCAGTTCTTATGAAGCTTCTGTTTTAAAGATTGTCTTTCAAAAGTACTTACAAACAGCGAGACATCACTAAAGCATTTGCAGTCAAATTTTCAGATAAATCATTTAGTACCTACCTTTCTGTGGAGTTACAGCAGCATTACCGTCATAGTATTTCTTTGGCTTCTTTTTGGGGGGGGGTACTGGAAATTGAACTCAGAACCCCTTGCTTGCCAGGGGATTCTGAGATACGTCCCCGGCCCACAGTATTTGTTTTTATTGAAATTAATTCAAGTTTATTACTAACAAATCCTGGTTTTAATACAGGTAGTCCCCCTTATCCAAAATAGTGGGACCGCCCAGATGCAGACGCTCACCTTCTAATCCCAGTGCTCAAGAGGCTGTGGCAGGAGCACTGCGGCCAGAGTGAGGCCAGTCTGGGCCACTACGTGTGAGTGGAGAGCAGCCTGAGCTGCACAGGAAGACCGCATCTCAGCAACAAGAATTGGGCCCCCAGCAGTTAGGAAGCTGCGCACGCACATATCTGACGCTCCCGGCCTGGCACTGCAGTCTAAGCAGGAAATTCACTCACGTTCGTGGAGGCAGTAGGACGCAGCCACCTTCGCAGTGGTCATGACCACGGCTGCAAGCCGTCCCGCTGGCGCGCAGAGGCGTTTTGGATTTCGGGGTTAGGGGTGTTAAGCGTGCTGTACCACAGCAGGGCAGAAATGCGATTGTTTTTGGTATTGGTGATTGAACCCAGGTCCTGCCACTGAGCTACACTCTTGGTGTAACTTTTTATTTTGAGATAGGGCTTTGCTCAGTTCCTAAGTTGCCCAGGCTGGACTTGAACTTCCAGACCGCCTGCCCCAGCCTCCCGGAGTGCTAGGAGTACAGGAATTGTCACTGTATCCAACTCAAAATATAAACATATTAAAAGTTTTATTTCATCTTCTGTTCACTATTTGGTGTAAAAAATAGCATCAGGTCCCCCAAAGTCCTTGCCGCAGACGCTTCATACCTCAGCTGGTTTTCTTGTCTTTATCACTCTACCAAATAACTGTTTGTTGTTTAGGGCTCTGGTGCAGCTTTGTGCAGTGACTTTATCCAAAAACAATACAAACGCCGCTCGGTTACTCTTCCTCCTGTCTTTGTCTTTCATTATAGCAACCCCGGTACGAGTCGCTGTTTGTCAGGGAGAGGGGCAGTTGGACATGGACACTGTGCTCTGACTCGGAGCCAGGACACCACTCATTTCTTTGGGCAGGCTGGAGCCGAGCAGGGGTTCGTGGGCAGCTGAGGCCGCCACAGCGCGTTTCAGGGCTCCCTTGAATCCAATGCTTCATTTAAAAAGAAAGCCCTAAAGTGTCTGCTCACTGCGGCCAGCGAGGGAGTGTGCCCCTGAGTCTCACCATTCAGGGACCCACAGGCTTCTGCAGCCACAGCCAACGGAGCTGGCTCCTATCCTGCTGCCGACAGAGCTAGGAGTCTTCAGCATGATGCTTGTTTTACCAGAATGCAGAGTCGTGGGGTCACGGAGGCGCCACCTAGATTTCTTTTTTATACTTTTGAGACAGGGTCTCACTATGCAGTTCAGACTGGCCTTAAGCTCACTTTGTAGCTCAGGTTGGTCTCGAACTCACAATAATCCTCCTGCCTCGGCCTCCCGAGTGCTGGGATTACAGGCGTGCGCCACCACACCCAGCTAGCACCCAGATTTCAAGGGAAGGCCTGTGAGGAATGTGGACTGTCTGTTGAGGAAGAGCACAGGGAGAGCAGAGCCAGCCCAGGACTGGCTTGCCACAGCGATGGGGCTGCCCAGAGCCGCTGGGGCTCAAAGTCACCATGACTTGCCCTGAGTGTGGAACACATAGCTGTTGGACGTGATGTTTGCCCCGCTCATTTCAGGCTTGCTCTGGTCCAGTTTCCTTCTATCCCCACGTTCTCCCTTTGGAATGGAAATGACCACTCTGTGCCACTGTATTCTTCTTTTTCTTATAATGAGGATTGAACTCAGGACCCTGTGCTTGGCAGTCAAGCACTTATTCTACTGAGCTGTCTCCCCAGACTCCTACCACTGTATGTTGAAACATTTAATTTTCTTTTGGGTTTTTATAGGTGCTCACAGCTGAGAGCTTGCCTTGAATCTCAGAGGAGATTTGGGGCTTGGACATTTTAGGAATGTTGGAACTGTTAAGATTTTGGTGACTGTTAGAGGTGGACTAAATGCAGGGTCTTTTGGGGGGCAGGGGTGCAGTGTGAGATCTAGGCTGCTCCCCCAAAGCTCCTCTGTTCAGAGGTGCTGCTCCTCAGTGGATGAGTACAGAGCTGAGAGGGCTATGAGGAGGTGAGGTATGGCCAGAGGGGGAGCACCGGGAGTGGCCTGGTGTACCCCCCTGCTGTCTGGGTGCCAGGAACTGGGCACCTGTCCTCCGCCAGGCCCCTCTGTTCTCCCACGTCTGCCTTGGTGCCAGCCAGCTGTGGACTAAAACCGTGGACCAAAGTTAATCTCGCCTCTGAAGTTGTGGGTGTGTTGGAACAGCGCCTCCCCCACGGGAAGCCCAGTCTTAAGAGTAGAAAGCCAGCTACTTGCACACGTGCCCGTCTCCATGCGGTGGGTGCTGCTTATCTTTGAGCAGTCCCTTGCCCTGGGGTCACCCTCACATGTTTCAGTGCTCCTGTCTGGAAGTCTCCTGTCTAGGATGCACATTTCCTTGTCCCTTAAAGTCTATCAGGGCTGGAGGGGGATAGCTCAGTGGCACAAACACCTGCCTGGCAAGTGTAAGGTCCTGAGTTTCATCCCCAGTACCAAAAAAAGAGAAAAGAATGAACGAACGAAAGAAAGAAAAGGTCTGTAAGTGTCCTCCCAGCTACTTTCAGGTTCCCAGAGCCACTCCAAACTTGCTCTTACTATTGAATTCATTCACTGAGTATTTGTTACTCCAATGTTAACTGATTTGACTTCAAGTGTCTCTTGGGGCTTCCCTGTGGCCCCAGGATGAGGCTGTCAATGAGTGAGCTGTGAATCTGGAGTTATGGCACTCACTGTGCAGGGTCACTGTTGCGGATCAGCAGGACCAACGCCGAGCACGGACTCCAGGGTGACATGTGCCAGGCACCTATCGGTTTGGCCACTGCCAGGGCTCTCCTTTGTCCTAACACATTTCCTAGCAGCTAACCCTGCTCAGCTCCTCCCTTCTGAGTTCCTTGTCTCCCCTGCCCGGGCCCTGGGAGTGGGTATCTGGTGGGGGTGGCACTCCTTGGTGGGATCGGCACTTGGGCACAGTGCTGGGGCAGCAGCTGTGCCCCTCTGCTTCTGCCCTTCCTCCCTGGGTGATGTTGGAACCCACCCACCCAGAGGACATGGCACAGAGTGCCCCCTTAGTGGCAGGGTCTGGCACACAGACTCTGGTCTCCAGAGCAATGTTCCTCAGTTTCTGCGCTGTATAAAGTATCTGGTTTCAGAATTTTGTCATCATAGCAGGAGTACACTGAGACACAACCCATGTCAGATCCGTTAGCAAATCCTGTCAGCTTTGTATGAAAAATGTACCCAACACGCAGCCGTCTCTCACAGTGCTACCACAGCACAGCCCTCCTGGGCTCGGTGGCAGTGGCCCGGCTGCTCTCCCTGCTCCCGCCTCACCTGTGCTTTCTCACTCTCAACAACCAGCCGTGGTGTCTTCAAACATTTAAGTTGGGTTGTGTTACTGTTCTTTGAATACTTAGCACCGTGTTTAGAGGAAAGTCGAAGTCCGAGGGCGGCATCTGCGCCCGCCCCGCACAGCTGTGCTCCTCACTGCCTGCCTCATCCGTCTCTGATCTGCTGTCACCATCACCCGCGTTCAGATAGGACGGCCAGGTCACAGAGTAGGAGCCAGCAGCCATAGTCTCAGGAGCATAGACCAAGACGCAGCACCGGCCCTGACCACCGCAGGAAGGCTGCTCAGAGCATCACTGTGGCAGGAAGGGCAGGGACGCCTGAGGACGCCTGCCCCTCATGCCTGCAGGCTCCATGGAACCTATCAGCAGAGCAGGTCCCTGGGCCACTAATTCCAACTTGGCCAGGAAAGAGAAGCTCGAGACGGGAGTTTGCTGAAGTCAGTGAGTGGCAACGACACAAGTCAGAAGCAGCCCGTGGGACATGTGCCGTGGTCTCAGTGGATCAGGTTCGGGTCCGGCTGCAGCCTGGCCACTCAAGCGCGTCTCTGGCATAGACACCTGGTGAAACCTCTGTAGAGCTGTCGGCTTCTAGGGAAATGGGCTGGAATCCTTCTTTGGGGAGATTCAGCTGAAGTCAAGGATCCTGCCGGCCACACGTCATCACCCCGCCTGTCCGTCCCGCGCACGTCCCTGTGAACTCAGCTTCAGTTACGCAGCCTAAACCTCATGTTCCCATGGCTGAGCTGCTGTTTCTTAAGTCCTGACCGTGGTCTGTATCACACAAGCTCGTCTTTCGAGTCTCCCGACCTTTCTTGGGTGTGGTGTGGCCTGCTGCCTGCTGTCTGGTAAACACACGCTCCAGAAGGTGGGCTGGCAGAGGAGGTCCGTGCGGCAGCTTGAGGGCCTTGGACGTCCTCACGGGATCCCCTTCATCTGTCTGTCCAGAACTTACCTGTGTGGTCTAAGCACCTGGCTGGCAAGCACAAGGACCTGATCCCTAGTGGCATATGTCATGCCGGCCCTGGAGCCCTGGGCAGGCTGAGCTGGCCCCCTGGGCATGCTGGGCGTGGTGGTGCATGCCTGTAATCCCAGCACAGGGAGCTGCAACGAGAGGACCACTGCGAGTGCGAGCTGCAGTGAGGCTCTGTGACAGATACTTTGGATTTAAGTGGCATACTGCATGGTTAGCGGCTCAGCCAGGTTTTGTGATCACTGAATGTTCTCCTTATAAGCTGTTTTTAGCGATTGATTCTAAAATCCTTTAGACACTGAGCACAGAGCCAGCGTGTTCCTCTCCTGGACAGGAATCTCCTGAAGCAGGGGCCAGAGACACCGCCTGCTCTGGGACTTTGTCCTGGAGCCCCTCCTGGCTCATGCAATTTTGATAATGATTAGTTTAACCTGAGAATCAAGCATGATCGTGTGCCCCAGCCTGACAAAGTGGGTGTTAGTTGATTTACTGTCAGGTGAATGAAGCAGAGATGGAGACAGGGTCCCCACCTCTTATCCGTGTGTGTCCTTCGCTCATGTGAGAGCAGCTCTCCAGGGTGCAGGGAGGCAGAGTGCTGACGGCAAGTCCTGCACACGGTGCCAGCCGCTGTGTGTCAGCTGCTCCTGCTCACCTCCTCTGTGGCTGTCCCAGACCCCACGTCATCTTGTTCTGGAATTCCTCTTGCACAGCGGACAAGAGCTGCTTTCCTGCGGTTCTTCTGCTGCAATCACACAGGCATTAAATACGAAGAACTTTTCCTCATAAAGTTTGAAAATGGGGGGCCGGGGAGATGGCTCAGTGGAATAAGTGCTTCCCTGGCAAGCACAAGGGCCTGAGTTCAACCCCTGGTTCCGTCAAAAAAAAATTGAAAATGGAAAGAAGCTGAAGGCCAGATATGAAGAGCACCTGAGATTTGATTTCCTAGGAAGAGCAGCGGCTGAGGCCTGGCTCTCCCTATCTTCCCTAGAGTCCCTGTGTTGAGACCTGGCCCCAGTGAGGGTGAGAGGCGGCCTCGCAGGAACAATCAGGCCGTGGGGCAGACCCTCAGGAACAGGAAGCAGGACGAGGTCAGATTCCAATCTGCTGCCCCTGGGGCCACGGGACATCAGTGGCCCTGTGGATCTGCCCCCTTGGCCTGGTCCTATGTACCAGGACAGGGGTGACAGGTGACAGCTGCTGTTTCCTTCCTGTGCTGTGTACATCAGTCCGAATCCAAGGCTGTGTCTTTCTGCCTGTTACAAGGGCAGGTCCCACTCACGTGGAACCAGAGTCCAGAGTGCAGGCTGCTCTGTCCTCCTTCCTGAAGGCCCTGCGTTGTCCCTGAAGACTTGCCTGCCTGGAAACTGTGGCACATTGGCCAGCATGTGGCGATGCCCACGGCTAAGTGCACTGGGGTGAGGGCTGTTTCTAACTTGCATTTGTACCTCTGAGCTCGTCGTATCACAACACAGAACCTGGCGAGCTTGTTGCTGCAGGAGGGCACTGAGTGCCACGCAGCCTTCCCTTCCAAGAGCCCAGTGGAGAAATCTTCCTCAGACCCTAGCGCCAGGAAGACCCTGGACCTACTGAACCACAGGTGTGCTTCTAGGACACTCGCTGGGCGGTCGGAACTCGGGTTCATGAGCCCGTCTTGCTTTGCTCATGAGCTGGTGTAGAGCCGAAGTCATGGCCCTGTGTTAGGGAAGCACTGCAGCTTTCAGGGCCTTGTCCTTCACACTGTCCTATAGTTTTATTCACCACAAATTCTTTATATTTAAAAAAAGTCACATGGTTTCAGGATAGAACCATTCATGAGGCTTCTCCTCCTTCCATGAAGGCAGCCTACAAACTTTGCCCACCTGCTTTTGGGTTGCCCAGTTATGGTGCCTCCCTTTCCAAATTGGTTAATAAACCTCCAGAACCTTTAAGGAGGGTGAGCTGGGGTCCTAAGGGAGAAAAAGGGCAACTGAGAGAAGCTTGATGAAAAAAAGGGGTTCTCACAGGTTGACAGAAGATTCTAGAACCTGTAGATTTGAAGGTGCAGAGAAAGCAAAGGTGAGAAGAATGCCAGGAAGTACCTGGACCGCAGGTGGGCAGGGGTCCAGCTGGCCGGGGACGGCATGGTGTGGGCTGCAGGGGCCTAGTTCCCCACTCTTGGGAACCTCAGCTGGGGGTGGCCCTGGAGGGTCCAGTTCCTGTGAGGGTGGGGACCTCAGGAATGAAGGAGGCTGAATTCCATCCACGAGTCCAACCATGCTTGGATTGGATGCACCATCTGACGTACACTGTTCCTTCAGAGGAAGCACCCATCTCGCTGCTTTCATGCACCCAGAGGCCCAGGGCCCTCTTTATTTTTTATTTATTTATTTTTTATTTTAGGGAAGAGTCTACAGGGTGTTCAGGGTCTCACTCCTAGATCAGACTCGGAGTCATCGGCCTGTTTACAGCTTCCCAAGAGCTGGGATTACAGGCTCATGCAACCAGGCCCAGCCTCAGTTGCTGTCTCAGCACGCCCTGAGGGTGGGGCCAGCACAGCAGGCCCGGGATTGAATGCTCTCGGCCCCTTCCTGTGCTTGCAGGCCCTCTAATCCGCTGAGCTCCCTGGCCGGCCCCAGGGCCCTCTTTTGAGGATGTGGGTTGGTCGGGGTCCGGCCCTGCCTAACATTTGCCATTCAGTCTACCTGACCTCAGGATGCAGTCCGCCTGCAGAAGCCTGTTGTTTGCTTACCTACCTTCTGCACTTTCCACCCATTCCCACTCCAGCTTCATCCCAGGAAACACTGTCCCCTCTGCTGTCCATGAACCCCTGTGCCCCGCCTTCCTCTGGTCTTGCTGTCACAATCCTTCCAGGGATCCTCCCCACCCATGCCCAGGCACTGCCGCCATCCGGGCAGCCTCCTCACACAGCTCCCTGCTCTTCACTCACCTGTGTGCCCTGCACACACCACAGGAAGCAAGAGCCTGCAGACTTGCTCAGAGAAGCTCGTGGCATCTGCAAGCATGCGCATGGGCAGTGACACAAGAGCAGGAAGTCACTTTCAGGAGGGTTGTGGTGGTAGAGAGGAAGCAAGGAAGAGATCCACAGCTGTGGCCCACTCCAGGTAGCAAGGCCTGAGTACAAAGTGGCTCCTGCCCCAGCCGGAGGCCACTTACTCTGCTTAAAAGCCCACATCTGTTTCTTTCTAGTTAAACAAAGACCTCTCATGGTTCTACTGATCACAGCCATCTAAAAAGATGGTCCACTTCCAGCGTCCCTTGCAGCCAGGTATGGCCACATATCTGCTGTCAGGCGGGTAGGAGGTCGGTGGAGTGACAGGTAGGAGACCCCATGGCTTCACTTTGAGGTGCAGCCGATAACTTGAGGTTCCCTTGTCCCTCCCACAGGCTGAGATGCAGACGGGAGTGAGGGACCCTGGACTCCTAAGTGCCTGGCCAAACTAGAGTGCGTGCCTGGTGCACCTTGCTGTTGGAGACGGTACAGCCATGCTCTGAGGAGTTGGGTTAAGGCCCTCGTGCCAGTCAGACTGATTCACAGGGATTCCCCTGGCAGGTGCTGGGGGATCTTCCCATGAAGAGGAACGTGAAGTAGAAAGAAGTCATTTGAGAGTGCAGGTGCACAGCAGGCCCACCCTAGATGCAGGTGCACAGCAGGCCCACCCTAGATGCAGGTGCACAGCAGGTCC